>CM069457.1:56981386-57006266 GCA_035610835.1 Ophiura sarsii
TAATGCGATCAGTAAACGTTTGAAGTGAACTTTGTATAAAATCAAACTGTTTACCTGAAACTATAAACACTCACGAACATCATCAGATCTGGAACACTTTGGTTTAATATCAAAACGCATTTATTAACTAACAATACACAAATATTTTTAAAGCACATAAAAGGTCATACATATTAAATATAAATTACATTGTAGCAATTGACACACATTGTGTGCATATTGTTTATAACTATAACACTATTAACGTCAAAGGAGGGACATGCAGCAAGTTGGTCAAAATGGACAAATTATTGAAAATTGAACAAAGTTAACATACGAGTTTGCAACATTTCTGTCACTTTATCGAAGGAGCGTCACATGTCGTAGTTTGGCACACATAGTGTGTTACTTGTATATATTTCGTTATGACAACTAAGTCATATATGTGTTTAAATAAATATTACGAAATATTTGTTCACCATTATGATTTGCTGTGGTTATAATACGAATAATAATTTATATTAACATTATACTAATGATATACCGTATCTATACTAGCTATAATATAAATAGATTTTCAATATGATAAATAACTACAATTAAACATATAATAAATATATAAAAGATAAAAGGATACCAGTAAAGTCTTGAATGAATGAATAAATACATAATAATGTTATTAGCCATCTAAAATTGGGGTAAAATGCCAGCATTTCAACCCGGACTAATTTGCTACGTTATTTTCCCGAGACTTGATGCAGTACATATATCACATGTCTTAATTATTCAGCACACATAGTGTGTTACATATCGTTCATGATGACAATTTGTCATTGAGTTCAACTTGTTCAAATAAATTAAGCACAACTTGCGCTTATTATTCAAATATTTTCCCAATAATTATTGTATATTGATATATTGTATATAAATAGATATAGATATATAAGTATGACTAAACTGATAAGGCCAAAAAAAAAGAAGGTTTGTCTCAGATGACATGAGGGACTGAAAATCTAATGCGGTCTGCGGATTTTTTTATTTTATTTTTTTCTTCAATTTAGACCTGATCGTCATTTGTTTGGTCAAAAGTTGGGATTTTGCAAGATTTTTTTTGAGAAAATTGAAAAAAAAAAAAATTGAAAAAAAATTGAAAATTGAAAAAAAATTGAAAAAAAAAATAAAATCCACTAAAAAAAAAGCTTACGCGGGCGGTTTCGGGAATGCGCGCGGGTCATCTGAGACAAACCTTTTTTTTTGGCCTAATGATATTGATAATATGATAACGATATTTTGGATTTATCAAATATATACATGTATTGCAGTTTTGCCACTCTGAGTTTCACTGCTGAGAACCACCTGCCGATGGAAAAGCTGGATATAACATCCTTGCACCAATCAGAGACATTGTTAAAATATTTGTAGGAGTGATATTTTAGAAGCTGTATTTTATTGGACATTCAAATGAATATTGTTTGTTATTAACTAATCAGAAATAAGGCAGGTAGTGCATATTATGTGATCTTTTCCAGAGGGCGCCCTCTATTCATGATTTTTTTTTAGAAAGTAGATTTTCTTGCAGATTTACATTTCCGATCATAAATCATACATACATTCCAAGTTACAGAGCGATACGATTCCTAATTACCTCAAAATCATGGTTTTAGAGTGAATTTAGAGTTAAAAATATAAACTGTCGGGATTCCGACAGTTTATTTTCACTCTAAAACCATGATTTTGAAGTAATTAAGAATCGTATCGCCCTGTAACTTGGAATGTATGCATGATTTATGATCAGAAATGTAAATCTGCAAGAAAATCTGCTTTCTATTTTTTTCGATGTTGAGGGCGTTCCCTGGAAAGATCACATAATATACCTTTAAGATTAGGTATTCGGAGTTTCACACTTTTCGCTATCATTTCGCCAAATATTTAATATATTCAGCGCCCTATCATGTCTCTAAACACGTCTCTAAACACGTTCCTTTATCGGTTTTACAAACTGTGTTACTGTTAGTATTTTTGTCATCAAATGAGTTCTTAAATAAATAAATATTCAAAGTATTTGGTAAACGAGTCGTACTCTGAATTTCATGTCCATAAGCATAACTGCATAAGGCAATCGTCGGTAAATATACATATACATAATATACCATTATACATGCAAAAGGGATTTTCTAAGCTTCCAGTAAGTCCATCTTAAAGAGGGTTTTTAAGGTGTGTATTGTATGTTGTTGTTGGGGGGGGGGGGGGGGGGGGGGTTGTGGTGTTTTTGTTTGACTGTGCCAATCATTTTAGCTTCCAGTATGCCCATCTTAAACAGGGTTTTTAAGGTGTGTGTTTTTTGTTGGGGGGGGGGGCGATTGTGGGTGTTTTTTGCTTTGACTGTGCCAATTATTTTCTTTATCTTTGCAAAATGCCGATTTATGTTGATCAGTGTATTGTTTTGTAAAAGAGAGCGTTGAAATATTTGTAAGGAAGAAAGTAATTTTTTTAAGTACAACATTTTAAGGAGAAGGGAAAATCAGAAAGGTTATCTGCTACAATGCAATCCCTTATGATTATTTCTTGTTTGGGAAACTTAGATAATCCCTTATTTTGATATTTTTACACAAAATTATTGATATCCGCCACTGAAATATAGCTACGATAATATTTACATCATAATAAATACCTTACAGCATGATTATGTACAATTCAATAAATAGGCTACGTTATGATTTAATAGAAATGTTATACAGATTATTTAGGCGACAAAAAACCCTGGTCTACGGACGACCGACCGACCCATTTATTTCAAATTTGGGATTTGAAAATTTGAGAACATTTTTTGAAATTCTTTGATTTTGTTTAATTGTTGAAAAATCACCAATTTTTTAACGAAAACTGTGACCAAATAAAAGCCGACCAACCGACCCAAAAGTGTTTTTTCGTCGCCTAAACAACAAATAAATAATAATGAATACATTATATTGCTTTTGAACACGTATTACACAACATATTTTCAATATCTGTGCACGGTGCACAATGCACTTTTTTAAGTTGAAAGAGTGTCACATGTCACTGTGCATGGGTATCCCACTTATTCGAGATTATTGCATGAAGTAAAAGTACATGTACGATACCAAAAGACAAATCTTAGACGAATACCATGACGTCATAATTTCTTTCGTTCATTTGAACATTGCACTTTTTAAAAGTTGAAAGATTATAAAAATGTTACAAGTCCTTAAATGGGTAGGCATGGCAGGATATCTCACTGCGTTTACGTGCTATAGCATGTGAGCTAAGATGCCAAAAGACAAACCATTCATTGAACATTGCACATTTTCAAGTTGAAAGATTATAAAACTATCTATTCGATATAATTATTATAGTTTAATTGAAATTCCACAAATGGAATTATTGGACAAACGTATAACATGTCCAAATATTACACCCGCGGTTAGTTCCAAAATCAGTGCCAAAATGTAAATCGCTACTTTCGATGAATAGGGAAGTTATTAATTGTCAAGATGAAAACTAAGTATAGAATGGTTAACATTCCTCAAATTATAGTATTGAAGTACGCGTAGGAACCAATAAATTCCAAATGTGTATCAAAGTGAATGTTGCAATAATCAATTAGGTTCTCTCGATCAAAAGGGAAGTGTTTACTTTAATTTTTATAGGATGATTGACTTAAATTCCTAAAACAATATTATTGAGTTACATTTTTTTGGAATGTAATTTTACTGGTATCAAAATAACACTTGTGAATATATAAGGGAATTTTGTATGAAAATAATGTAATCAGTACACATTATAAATTCAAGATGGCTATAACGGAAACGATATCCTCCCATAACCATTGTTCAAGTACCTAATGATTCCGGACATTTATTAACATTTTCCACGCGGCAGTCGTCTGCCTGGATGCAGACGACAGTTTCAAAATTTCACAAAGTCAAAATTATTTAATTTCATCACCATATTTGGAATCACCATAAGAAATGCATTAAAATAAGTACAAAAATGCTTAGTATTGGTTCAGTGATTCTTGAGATGAGACTTGTGAACGTTGTGAAAGGTTTCTGTAAAATCTGTGTTGTATGGTAAAATTAATAGCCACGTGGAAAGTATTAAATATTCTTGACTGCAAATTCCCCGGACTATAGGCACAAATATCAGTGCACATTGCTATATTTGGCCCCAAATATAGAAATTTTGGATTGTTCATCATTAATTGGATTATAAAATATATACGAAAGATCAGTATTTTGCAATAGGCGACTCGGACAATTCCTATACATATTTAAAATGACAATAAAAATAGGGATTCCTAAAATGACGTAATGGACCAACATCATATCACGTTGGACCTGTTTTTCTTTTCAATGAAGCTCCGAACCGCATTTCCTTTTACAACTTACAACATAATGCATGTAATGAAAGTGTCAACAAGTTTGCAACCATTGGCTCGTTTTTTGGTGGTTTGGGATTTTTTCCTTCGGAATTTAACAGCTATTATGAGTCAGTCATATATTCATCTATTATCTAAAAGTAACTTAAATGTCTTTTCGATATCTTATTGTCAATTCATCTTTCTTTTTATAAAACTTCAATCGCACCAAAGGTGATACGTGATTGTCATGTTGCTTTATTATTGTTTTGGTCGGGATAAGATGAAATATTCGGGATCCCTTAAAACTTTCCACGCGACTGTTAGTTTTGATTCCAAATGTAGTAATGAAATTCAATAATGTTGACATTTTTAAATCATTTTGCGACATTTTGGAATGTCGTCTGCAGATGACTGCCGCATGGAAAGTGTTAGGCATACAAAGGTTCGAATCAAAAGCTTGAATAAAAAAAACAGAGTGGGATTTAAGAGTATGCGTCACAGACAACAATTTGCACTCTTTTTTGATTTTTGTTTGCTTGTTTGAATTGTTGAAATTAGAAATTATTTTTGCAATTTCTGAAGAAAAAAGAAGAAGAAAAAACAACTTTTCCGACAGCGTATATATATCGGTTATCGAACTCGGTTTGCGCCGAACTTTTGTTCCGCCGCCTATTTTATTGGAATTATGATTTTCGATTAGGCCTTGCTTGATAATTGTCCTTAACTTTCTACATGTCAATAAGAGCAAAGATATTAATATTCATAGAATATCTTTTATATGGGTTATTGTTAATATCATACTAAACGTTCATCCCGGTTGCACAGGATGGTATAGTATGATCATGATGATAGTATAGTTGTTTAATATCAATGACATACAGGATATATCATGATCTTGGATTACACTCCGATTAGGGTCAGCTGATCCCCAACACCCGGATTTTCCCTTGTATTTATGTCTATCAGCAGTAGTAATTAGATTCACAGACTTGTACCGGTTTACCTATTTCTGTACAGTAATATCTTCCAATTGAGGGGGCAGTGATTTGATCTTGTGAGTATTGGCACTTAATATAGTATTTGAATCAATCTAGGCACTGGGCCAAGCATTTTCTGATTAGAATTATTTTAAAAATACATTATATAAAATTGCATTTATACATGATCGATGGATATAGGCTACATAGAGTAAATTTGTAACCATCATAACTTGAATCATAACAGCTAAATAATAATTACAATCATCCATAGTACACATATATGAATAATGCACGGGTTGAAATAAATAGTTACATAAATAAATAAATGTCAATACTTCATAGTAATAAATCATATTGCACGTTACATTAATACCATAATACCTTGTCTTACACAACATTGCACTGTCAAACATCTTCTTCAAATCTTCAGCGGGAGCGGGAAGTACTTCTTCAAACAATTTAATAATGTATTTTGGGTCTCACGCAAGCACACGCTACTGGTACATCTTCGTAGTCGCTGCGATAACTGGAGGAAAAAAATACCATACACAAAAATCGTAAGTGAGAATTTTTTTTTTAGGCCATCATCGTCACTACAAGTCTCTAGGACTAAACATGCTAAATATGACTTCAAAATTGTGATTCGTGTACATATTTTTGTCTTCATTTTATAAAGAAGTTGTTCTTATGAAATGTAATATTGGTGTGGACCGGGAAGTAATTGCCATGTACATAATGTAAGCAAATTACCATGTAATGTATATGGTCGTCGCATGTCTCCACTCAAAATTGTATTTATTTTTTATTAAAGTAGCTCTTAATTTTAATATTTGTGTGTGATAAGGTGTACAAATTACCGGCAATTACAAGAGCCGCAAGTCTCCATACTAATGGCTTTAAAATTGTATTCTATGTATATTTTTTATTTAGTATCATCTTAACACTTTCCACGCGGCTATTGGTTTTACCATGTACAAACAGATTTTTCAGAAACCTTTCCCAACTTTCAAAGTCTATCTCAAGAATCATTGAACCAATACTGGGCATGTTTGTACATATTCTAATGCATAGTCTCACGGTGAATCCAAATATGGTAATGAAATTCAATAATTTTGACATTTTTGAAACATTTTGTGAAACTTTTGGAGTGTCGTCTGCAGACGCCTGTCGCATCGAAAGTGTTGAAAGGTTCTTTATTGTATCTATGTACAACTTACCGGCAATTGCCACCATTGTCGTCACAAGTCGCTAAACATTTTCTGTGAACTTTTACTTTGTGATAGACTGGACGGCAAGTATTCCCGCTCGTCTCGTCGAATCCGCTACTGTCTGGCAAGATACACGAGGGGCAATGACACTGCGCAAATGTCATCTGGCGAGGGTATCTGTGTGTGAAAGGGAAAAAACATTCAAATTATGTTCAATTTTTAGACGGCTTAAGGGCGTGTCAAAATGGTTGGTCATTAACGAAGAAAAAGTCGGTCGATCGGACTTTTTATGGTTTAAATAAAAAAATCAAAATATTTAAAAAACTTTTATTTTTTCCCCTTTAAAAATTGAGTTGTTTATGCAATATTTCCTTTCTTTCAACCGAATCTAGGCCTACTTCATGTTCTTGAGAGGTCCATGATTGTAGAACATTTTAGATTTGATAAAGTAGTACGCCTAATACTAGTAAACCCATTTATCTACCACATTTCTTAAACTGACTTAACACTTTCCACGCGGCAGTCGTCTGCAGACGACAGATCCAAAATGGCACAAAATGTTTCAAAAATGTCAAAAATATTAAATTTCATCACCATATTTGGAATCACCATGAGAATTACATTACAATAAGTTCAAACATGCCTAGTTTTGGTTCAGTCATTTTTGAGATAAGACTTTGAAAGTTAGGAACGATCTCTGAAAAATCTGTTTTGTATAATGGTAAAAACTAATACTAAATAGCCGCGTGGAAAGTGTTTTATATGTTAGAAAATGACATGACGGTCTTACCTGTCGTTATCCACATGGTCGTAATAAACAAAAGGACAGGTACTCTTCTGGTTCAGTTTTGGATGTCTCATTCTCGAAATGTCCAGATAGTCATTTGAGCACGTGTAACTCTCGTAATGGCGGCGAAGTCCATTGCTATTGTGTCCTGTAGTCTGAGACTCTGATTCTGACGACGCGAATGGAAGTTGCACACATGTTTCATCCTCTTCATCCAGCGCATCGATGATGTTTTCTATTGTCTCGCTAACAGATCCTACAGTGGATGTCTGGAAGGCCTCAGGTGTTACAGTACCTATGATAGTGTCCGCCGATGAAGCGTGTTCACCACTTCGTCTTTGTCTTCCAGATGTTGTATCTTCGTCGTGAGTGGATATCCTTCCAGATGTTGTGTCGTCGTCGTGAGTGGATGTCTTGGAGGCCTCTGGTGAATCGAAGATGGTCTCCGATGAATGGTTTTCACTTCGTCTATGTCTCTCAGCAGATGTTCTTGTATGGTCTTCATGATTTGTGCTTTTCGATAAAAGCGGTAGTACGAATGCATTGGTGCCCAACGTCGTCACCATGATTGCCGAGAAGCAGATGCGCAGGGTCTGAGATGTACTGTATGAATTCTGTTGGAAGAAATAATCAAAATATTCGAATGGTATATAAAGAAATGTACAGGTAAAAGAATTATAGTAGTTCTGATCTGAGACACAAGAATATTAACACAAATATAGTTTTGAACAACGTATCATCATTATAGGTTCTGGTCACGCGCTATGTGGAATGTTGTTAAAGAATTCAAGATAAGCATAGAGCACAAATGTCGTAATATGTAGGCCTATACCGTGAAGCCGAGAACCGCCAATTTCATAGCACTAAAAATGATTAAAATTATTGAATCTTTTTTATCACTATGCCTATTATAGGCCTATCTTTAATAATGTTTATCCTCTTTTTCTTTTCTTTTTTCTATCTTTCTCGTGCGCGCAAGTAGGAAATGTGTGAAAAATAATAATATAAAAAACCGTCGCATCTCATACACACTACTCCTATAAACAGAGTCACTCCTACAAACATATTATAGAGTAAATTAATTAAAAGCCCAGATGTGTTAAACAGCAGTTGTATATTATCGTGATGATGGTCAAGTATGATGAACTTACCATTTATGATGTTAGACCTGAAGTTATTGCAGTTCCCTTTGAAAGACTTTTTTTAAAGAAAAAAATATCAAGCGATATATAGCGTGAAATCGAAAGTTCTTCACTGGTGTAAGATTATGTTCTGAAGGTACTCCGAGTCAGCATTGTATATATCATGATTTTGTGACCGGCCAGAACCGGGTCTCATCATAATTAGGGAATTACCCATCCTATCTAAAAATAGCCGTCCTTACGGTAACTAAAAAATAAGTGGTTCATTAGTAATACGGCAGATATTTTTGTGCTCGGCTCCCAAAGTTGTCCTCGTATATATCCTGTATGAAGAATACCTCGGTGTATTTAAAAAATGATACACACTTTACAGGAAGTCATGCTGAATCGTTTTAATATCTGGGTTGTTTTCCCTTTATTAGGCGAAGAAATAAAAACCTGTTTAACGGGCCCGACCGACCTACTGTTTGCGTTTTTGAAGTGTTTTTTTTAGATATACCTTTTTCTCAAATCATGAAAACATTTTGTTTACACATTTTTGCAGATTTAGGTGACATTTTTCGGGTTTAAAAAAAATCGACCGACCGACCCTCTACAGGTCCGTCCGCCCGTAAAACAGGGTGGGGGGTCATCGCCTTAGGCCCAATGTTTGTGCCCATGTCCGACCGACCGACCGTGTATTAGTTCCGACTACCGTGTAACTTTTTAATTTTGTTTAAAACTATTTTTCAAAAAAAAAACTTTCTTGTTCCTTACAATATTTTTTTCAAAGTGCTGTGACCCCATACCATGTATAGTATTATGTTAGTTATTTTGGGTCAAGGAGCTATGGGTTATCCAAAAGATCTAACACGGGTCAGATTTCGGTGTACTGGCTAGGACTGGGGGCCAGAACAACCACTAGCAAAAAAATCAATCCGACCTACCGACCCTACCTTTTGAGGACCCTCTATTGGAAAACAAACAATTTATTTTTTTGGCCTAATGGATGGGTGCATGCAATATTTATTATAACGAAACTTAAGTGATGAAATGGGATGGAAATAAGCACCTCAGACCTCAATACTTTTGTATTACTTTCCCGATTATCAAAGTGGAAAGGCCAAAGCGGCATTTTCGTCAGAGTAACGTCTCCTTTTTCGGGACTTCTGTTGTAAACCTCTGAGGCGGATCTACATGTAGTAACGGGTGTGGATACACATCGTTAACTTGAAAATATTCATACTACTTTAATTTTCGCGCGTTGCGTGTACCAAACCTTTGGTGGTGCAAACATTTTAAAACGTATGATTATGTTTCTAAGGGAATCATCATCCGGCCAACTCGGAAATGTCAAAATGTCAAAACTTGTTTTAAAATTCAGCATACTGTGAATATCTTTTAGGATTTCACCATAGTGAAGATTAAAGATCTAAATCGCGCGAAAATTATCATTGTATGAACATTGCACTTGGCAAGTCGAGACTTTCCCACCCTTGAATGAACTTTTTATAGAAGAGTCAGAACAGAATCACTCTCTAACTATGCGATATTTGTATTTTATTGTTGTTTGCGATAATAAAGAATAGGACGAGTTGTTTGTTTTATTTGTTGATGATTGTTGGGATCACGTCTCTATGGTAACACATGATTATCATCATTTATCATCATAAAGTAATGATAACATCGGACTACCTCCCCACTACGACAAATCGAAGCAACATAACACACTGAACAGTACTTTGGTTTGGAAATCTGGCAGCGCGCTATTTAAAATTAAGGCCTAATCATTGACGGCGCCAGCATCACAGTTTTTTGGGGGAAGGGGGGAAGGGGGGGCAAAAACGTAAGGTCTATAGTTTAATCTTATTTGAAAATTCGCGCAAAGCGCGGAGAAAATTGCTATTTATGCTAAAATTGTCAAATGTTGTCTAATTTTAGCTAAATTGATATTTTTGGGGGGATGGGGGAAAAGTGACTTATTGTTCCCGTCTTCGGAGTCTATGATATGAGATAATCATGATTTTAAATTGTATAAGGATTTTGGTTTGGGATTGCGTATTATGGAAATTAAACATATGACGGCCAAGTAGAGAGACGCGGGGATCCAGTCCAAAATGATAGGCCTATATGAATGGGACAATTGTTCAAAGAAAAAAATATCAAAATTTGTGCCAAAATAAGCGCAAAATGTAACACCTGATGTCGTTACCATCAAAATACGGTCAGCAGGAAGCGAACATCCTTGGCTAATTAGTTATAATTGGTCGCAATGTGACCCAAACTCGATGCGATTGGTGTTTGAATGGGCCAATGGAGTTTATCTAATTTTTGACCGAATGTATATTCACCAATTGCACCGAATTGCGTTTAAAAAAATCCTCTTCCAGCAGCATCGGAAGGAGGAACATTCCCCTTTAGACACGCCCCCACCCCCCTTGTACGCGAAGCCAATCACCCTACCCCAATCCCTGGATGTGCACAACAAATGTATACGCCATGGATGCATGTAACGGTATTTTGATAACTCATTGCAAACTCATCGAAGGGGAATCCCCATAATCATTACAGGATAAAAGAAGTGAAAACTATACACTCTTTCAATCTGTCAGAGTCTAAGGGACCGTTCATTATTTACGCGGGAGGCGGGGGTAAACTATAGGGGCGGTCATGTAACTTTTAATTCTTAAACTGGGGGTGTAATTTTTTAAAACTATAAAGATGGTGGTGAGTGGGGTGATTTTACAGGCTATTTTGGAGTGTAAATGTCATATTTTTTTCTGCGCTTCGCGCATATTTCTTAAAACATATCGACTTCAAAAACATTTGCTATGAGACGACTTCTGGACAGCAAATCTTTTCTGTGCCTCGGACGATCTGGTGGAAAAACATCTATATAATCATCAACGGTCGAGAAATTAGAGCCAAAACATGTTACAAAATCTAATGTTATGATTTAAAATAATGTTAATTTATTGCATGCTTTTCACCTCGTCTCAGCTTTGCACCAATGCTTACAAATGTAGAACGTTTCACTGGATTATACGTTTCTGCCCACAATGTTCTAACTTGTTCGGGTTATAAAGACTCACAAAACCACCCAAAATGTATAATGACAACGTATGACAACATTTGACAAAATATATTTTGAGTTATCTTTGCAGAACCTAAAATGGGTCAAAAAACGTGTTTTTTATAATTTTCTCCAAAATGGTCAATTTCATGATCATGGTTGGATTCATTGAACCCTTTTCTGCAAAAAAAATGTATACTTTTATATAGATTAAATGAATAATGAAGAAGTTTATAGGGTAGTTTTACGGGGGCTATGCTGAGGGCCCACACCCCTTTTAAGTGTGCGGCAAGTTGATTTTTTCGGGGAGGGGGGGGGGGGGGGGTTGTGTGTGTGTGTAAAAAGCTACTGGTTAGCAGGGGGGTCATGTAATTTTTCAGTTTCAGCTGTAGGGGGGTTAGGTAATTTTGACATACGAGTCTCAAATTTGCCCTCCGCCCCCACAATAAATAATGAACGGTCCCTAAAAATAGTTCATCGGTTATACTTCAATAATTTTGTAACCATCTATTTCATAATCAATGTGTAACCTAAGTCAATGGTGTGAAATTGTTTTTTAAAAGGGTCGACTATCGTCATAACCACAATTTGCGGATCCCCGGATGCCATCAACATGATCAATGGAGAGGGGCCAAAAACTAAAAAACGTCACTTATACAGGCTGTCCCAAAATGATTAGTACCCATCGATGCCCAAAGTTAAAGGCATATTATGTGATCTTTTCCAGGGAGCGCCCTCTATTCATGATTTTATTTAGAAAGAAGTTTGCTTGCAGATTTACATTTCTGATCATAAATCATAAATATATTCTGAGTTACAGAGCGATACGATTCCTAATTACTTCAAAATCATGGTTTTAGAATGAATTTAGAGTGAAAAATAAGTTGTCGCGCAGACCTGACAAATTAAAGCTCTATAGTAAATAGTAGCCGCTCAAAAAAAAGTAACAAAACCAGATTGTCCACCAAGCAAGTCGTCGCTGTGCTCAGACATATAACGACACGTCACAAAAATAGCATTTTGAGAAAATTGTGTTTGAACATTTTCCAATTTTTGAAAACTCATTGGAGAGCATTTTTACGTCAGTCACTACCATTGTTAAAGAACATTAATGATATAGGCCTAGTTAGTAATGTTCTTTGGCTCTGGTTGGAAGAAACTGAATATTAATTTGAGGGCCAATTACGTGGGGTACTATTTTCGTAACAAAATCATATTCCTGTGGTTTGTACTTATTTTAATGCATTTCCCATGGTGATTCGAAATACTCTAATGAAATTCAATAATGTTGATATTTTTTAACACTTTCCACGCGCTATTAGTTTCACCATTACAAAACAGATTTTTCAGAAACTTTTCCCAACTTTCAAAGTCTACTGTCTATCTCACGAATTACTGTACCGATGTTAGACATGTTTGTACTTATTTCAATGCATTTCTCATGGTGATTTCAAATATGGTAATGAAATTGATTAACTTTGACATTTTTGAAACATTTTGTGAAATTTTGGAATGTCGTCTCTGTAGACGTGGAAAGTGCTTTAGGCATGGTGTGATATGTTGGAATGGCGTCAACGGCGTGGCAATGACATGTTTTAGGCCACGTTGATTGATCGCTAATTAATCAATATAATGTGACGACCTTTGTAGTGAATGATGTCATTAACAAACATACTACTAATTAGTCAATCAACATAATGACAATGCATATTTTCATAAATTGTTAGTACATCTGTGTTGTTATACGCGGACAAGCGGAGTATCATCATGCGTGTTCAAGGGTTCGATAAAAATAGGGCATTTTAAATAAAAACAAGGCATTAAATTATTTTGTATATGAAAACAAAATGTTGTTAATATTTTCAGGGGAGGTGTGGAATTGATATGGAATCATCTTTTTGAACAAATTTCTTAAATGTTTTGCACATTTTGGTGTTTTTTTTTATTTATTGTTTTTGGGAGAAAATTGATTGTTGAAAATTTACTAAATAACCCGAGAGAACCTAAATCTTTTGGGACGTCCATTTTCCATTGTGGTTTGTTTTTTGGTTTGTTTCAGACGACGCTGGTCACAATTTGCCAAAGTGACTTAGCGTAATCACGAATACCCATCGAAAAATTCTAAATATAACATATTCCTAGGTACAGCTAAATTAAATAATCCCAAAACCAATGGAGTTGGATAACCAACTCCACTCCAAGAATCCTTTCCTGTCCTTTTTGCAAGTCAAATAGCAGTTCTTGAACATGGTGGGTAATTTTAAATTAGTCACGTGTTTAGCTCGAAGTTTCATTTTATACACGTCAATTTTGATGCGAAATGGTAGAAAAGGGATAGTCATAGGCAATAATATATAATACTTGACGGCATTATGGGCTTATATTATAGCTTCAGTATTAGGTAGGCCTATTTGTTTATTCTTCGCAGCAGAGATTTATATCTGCCACTGTGGCCGAGTTGTCTAAGGCGTTAGCTATTATATATTGGAAGACTTTTTTCGCTTGATTTCGAATCTCACTGGGTCACATTTTCTTTTGTCTTTATTATTGTAATAAATGACGTAGTTTTATCAGTTACCCATTGGAAATATAATTTATACTTATTATACAAATGCCTTTTTTCCTCTGAAATATGACATTTGAATTAATTGCAAAATAATATGTACGGCTTTTCAAGAAGCACGGCGAAGGCGGATCCCGACGATTTATTGTTTTCTTTTCATGTTGCTGGTGTGTTCTTAGAATACCAGCAAGTGACAAGGGGTTCTTGCCACAATAATTTTTCGTGACCGGCATCGTCTGGCTTTTCAAGAAAAACGGCGCGGCAACGCCGGATCCCGACGGTTTTGTTTGTGTGTTGCTGGTGTGTAGTTGTTAAAACGATACCAGCATGTGCTCTGGAGTCTTGCCACAATGATATTTCGTGACCGGCATCGTCTGGTTCTTGTTTGTCGCTTTATGGGAGTGATTTAGTAAAAATATCAGCACACTTTGTAGACAGTGGCGGCGCCAACAGCATCTTTTGGGGGAGGGGGCAAAAGGGAGCAAGAATTTTTTTTAGGGGGCCGGCATACAAAAATTGACTGCACGCTAAAATTGTCAAATTAGATTTAATTTGGTATGAAAACGCGCGCTTTCGCGCCAAAATTAGCTGTTTTATGCTTAAATTGTCAACATTTGGTCTAGTTTAACCTAATTTGGTATAGAAATGCGCGCGAAACGCAGAAAAATGGCCTTTTTATGCTTTCGTCGCTTTATTCCAAATCAAATGAAACAGAGCTTTAAAATAGTTATCAAGGCTTAGGCTTTAACACTCTATTTGAAGACATAGTGCATTTCTAGAGTAAAATATTTCGTCTTGTTAACACTTTCCATGCGGCAGGCGTCATTCCAAAATGTACCAAATATTTCAAAAGTGTCAAAATAATTGAATTTCATTACTAGTACCATATATGCCGCATGGAAAGTGCTAACACACATAATGACAGTCAGTCAGAACATTTCTTCATCACTCCCCATGTTGGTAGAGTGTCCGTCTATTCCGTCCACAGGTCCCTGGTTCAATCCCAAGATGAATATGCATAGGCGTGCGCAGGATTTTTTTTTACCCGGGGGGCGCTTAAAAATAAATTTTATTGAGTATGCATGATTGACTAATCAAAGCAGTCCATGATTGACTAATCAAAGCAGTGCGAGGTTATAGAAGCACAAGTCTATCATTTCCACCTAAACCCCAGATAAGTGACCTAAACCCCAGATAGGCCTAAGTCGACTTATACGAATATGCATAGGCGTGCGCAGGATTTTTTGTACCCGGGGCTTAAAAATAAATTTTGATTGAGTATGCATGATTGACTAATCAAAGCGGTGCGGTCGCGGTTCAATGGAAGCATAAGTGTGTCATTTCCGCCTAAACCCCAGATAAGTGACCTAAACCCCGATAAGTCGATTTATCCGGGGTTTACGATCCTAAACCCCAGATAAGTGACCAAAACCCTGATAATTCGATTTATCCGGGGATTACGATCCTAAACCCCAGATAAGTGACCTAAACCCAAGATAAGGCGACTTATCCGGGGTGTACGATCCTAAACTCCAGATAAGTGACCTAAACCCCAGATAAGGCGACTTATCCGGGGTTTACGATCCTAAACCCCAGATAAGTGACCTAAACCCCAGATAAGTCGACTTATCCGGGGCTTACGATCCTAAACCCCAGATAAGTGACCTAAACCCCAAATAAGGCGACTTATCTGGGGTTTAGGTCACTTATCTGGGGTTTAGGCGAAATGACACACTTATGCTTAAATAGGGCAAAACCAATAATAGCCGACGGAAAAGTGTTTATGTAGTCGTTAAATTGGATACGTTGCATCGTTTGAAGTGAACTTTTTATAAAATCAAACTGTTTACTAAAACTGTAAATACTCACGCACATCATTAGATCTTGAACACTTTGGTTTTATATCAAAACTCATTTATTAACTAACATACAAAAATATTTTTAAATCACATAAAAGGTTATACATATTAAATATAAATTACATGTCCCCTTTTTGTGGCACGTGCGCGCCGCGCCGCTGAGTTATTTATTCGCCAGATATGAGTAAACTAACGTACAAACAACCATGATAACACACACAAAAATTGATTTCAAAAGTTCAGTTTTAAGCGTGGGCAATATAATTGTAATAAAATATACATGTCTTTATATTAAGCGTAAATCCTCAATTCAATTTGCCCAATGAAGCCATTCAATTTGTATGTAGTCATCTATAGCAATTGTTTAAGCACAACATGCATAAAGGTCACTTTACACTCACTTGTAATGTATTTATGTGGATTGCACATTGATCATTCGTTATTCTGTTGGATAGAGTATGACAATTAGGCCTATCGGAAGGAAGCATGGTCCCTCACGTATTACAATAAAGAAACAGCTACCGCCTAAAAATGTGAGAAAAGGCAGTCAATATAGAGACCTTCCGTGTTTTGGATTAGCGGCCATATTTGATGAAAATCTATTCAACTAATTCTTGGCTAGAATGCACATTATGTTTTCAGGTAATCTTTTACATTTCAATTAAACATCAGTTTCGAGGTCATTCACCGGGGTGTATTGAAGGGGGTGAGGGTGCGTCCGAACCGTGATGCAAACCTTTTGTGAATACCTCAAAGATGGATGCTAATCCGAAATACGGGAGATCTCTATATCATCATCCAAAAAGGAGGCAACATTTAAAAGGCAAACGGGACAACACAAAAATGTATCAATTATTGAATTTCATTATCATACTTGGAATCACCATAAGAAATACATTAAAAAGGGTACAAACATACCTAGTATTAGTTCAGTAACTCTTGAGATTGGCCAAAGTTGGAAAGGTTATGAAAAATCTGTTTTGTATAGGGCAAAACCAATAATAGCCGAGTGCAAAGTGTTAATAAAGTAATCGCTATATTGGATAAGTTGCATCGTTTGAAGTGAACTTTGTTGTTTGTAAACAATCAAACTGTGTATTGACACTGTAAACACTCACGAACATCATTATATCTGGAACACTTTGGTTTAATATAAAAACTCATTTATTAACTAACAAACAAACATATTTTCAAATCACATCATATTAAATATAAATTACATGTAGCAATTGACACACATTGTGTGTAATATGTTTATAACTATAACACTATTATTATAGTCCCTTACGTCAAAGGAGAGAAATGCAGCAAGTTGGTCAAAAATGACAAATTATTGAAAATTGCACAAAGTTAACATACGAGTTTGCAACATTTCTGTCACTTTATCGAAGGAGCATCACAGGTCGTAGTTCGGCACACATAGTGTGGTACTTGTTTACATTTCGTTATGACAACTATAAGTCATAAGTGTTTAAATAAATATTACAAACTATTTGTTCACCTTAATGCTATATAAAAGTTTAGAAATTTACTCTGGTTATATTATGAATACTAATTTATATTAACATTATACTAATGATATATTCTAATATTGTAGGCTATATATAAAAGATAACATGGATACCGGTAAAGTCTTGAATGAATGAATAAATACATAATAATAATGTTATTAGCCATCTATAATTGGGGTAAAATGCCAGCATTTCAAACCCGGAATTTGCTACGTTATTTTCCCGAGACTTGATGCAGTATATACTATATACATGTCTTAATTATTCGGCACACATAGTGTGTTACATATATCGTTCATGATGACAACGTGTCATTGAGTTCAACTTGTTCAAATAAATTAAGCACAACATGCGCTTATTATTCAAATATTTTCATAATAAATTATTGTATATTAATAGATTGTATATACATAGATATAAATACAGTCCACAAAATAAGTAACTGACCAGGTAATAAATATACTCTTAACTCCAAAACTATAGCTCCTACATAAAAATATTAAATAATAAAGTTGTAAAGAAATTTCTCTTCTTTAAGTTGATACATTATTCATTGAGATCGGTTAATAATTAAGAATGCGACATTGAAAAGGATCAAACAAGGTGCAGTTTACATTTTAACACTTGGGATTTGAACACGCGGGACAGTGTGACAGGTATGTGTATGGGTTGCATTGATCAATTGATGCCTCCCCAATCCCCGTGTTACTATATATCGACCAGTGAGTTGTTGCTACAAGTTAATCAATAATCTGCCTGTTACTAGTCCTAGGCTGCGTGTAGACGAACGAAATGTTAAAATGAAAAACGGACTTTGTTTTGGTTTAGGGCACATAACTGAGTTAATATTCATTCAATCTTCACGTGTAATATCTCAAATTAAAGACAAGAAATTTCCTTACAACTTTATTGTCTAATATTTTTACGTAGGAGTTATAGTTTTGGAGTTGAGAGCATATTTATTACCTGGTCAGTTACTTATTTTGAGGACTGTATATAAGTATAACTAAACCTGATAATGATATTGATAATATGATAACGATATTTTGGATTTACCAAATATAAACATATATTGGAGTTTTGCCACTCTGAGTTTCACTACTCTTAAACCTCCGGAGAACCACCTGCCGATGGAAAAGATGGTTATAACATCCTTGCACCAATCAGAGACATTGTTAAAATATTTGTAGGGGTGACATTTTAGAAGCTGTATTTTAATTGGACATTCAAATGAATATTGTTTGTTACTAACTAATCAGAAATACTGTTATATAGGCAGGTAGTGCTCAGGTGTTAAGATTAGGTATTCAGAGTTTCACGCTTTTCGCTATCATTTCGCCAAATATTTGATATATTTAGCGCCATTCCTTCTATATCATGTCTATAAACACGTTCCTTTATCATGTTTATCGGTTTTACACACTGTGTTACGGTTATTTTCCCCATCAAATGAGTTCTTAAATAAATAAATATTCAAAGTATTTGGAAAACGAGTCATTCCCTGAGTTCCATGCCCATAAGGCCATCGTCGGTAAATATATACATTTACCATTGACCATAATAATACATGTTATACGTGAAAAGAGATTTTCTAAGCTTCCAGTAAGTTCATCCTAACGGTTTTTTTAAGGTGTTTTTTGTTGTTGTTGTTGTTGTTGGGCGTTTTTTTGCTTTTTTTTAACTTTTGCTTTGCAAAATGCCAATGTTAATCAGTGTATTGTTTTGTAAAGAGAGTGTTGATTTTTTGTCAGGAAGAAAGCAATTTATTTAAGTACACCATTTTAAGGAGAAGGGAAAATCAGAAAGGTTATCTGCTACAATGCAATCCCTAATGATTATTTCTTGTTTGGGAAACTTAGATAATCCCTTATTTTGATATTTTTACACAAAATTATTGATATCCGCCACTGAAATATAGCTACGATAATATTTACATCATAATAAATAACTTACAGCATGAGTATGTACAATTCAATAAATAGGCTACGTTATGATTCAATAGAAATGTTATACAGATTATTTAGGCGACAAAAAAAACCTGGTCTACGGACGACCGACCGTCCCATTTATTTCGAATTTGTGATTTGAAAATTAGAGAACATTTTTTGAAATTCTTTGATTTTGTTTAATTGTTGAAAAATCACTAATTTTTTAACGAAAACTGTGACCAAATAAAGCCCGACCAACCGACCCCACCCAAAAGGGTTTTTTCGTCGCCTAAACAACAAATAAATAATAATGAATACATATATTGCTTTTGAACACGTATTGCACAACATATTTTCAATATCTGTGCACGGTGCACAATCCACTTTTTAAAGTTGAAAGAGCGTCACATGTCACTATGGGTATCCCACTTCGAGATTGCATTGAAGTAAAAGTACATGTACGATACCAAAAGACAAATCTTAGACGAATACCATGACGTCATAATTTCTTTCGTTCATTTGAACATTGCACTTTTTAAAAGTTGAAAGATTATAAGAATGTTACAAGTCCTTAAATGGGTGGGCATGGCAGGATATCTCACTGCGTTTACGTGCTATAGCATGTGAGCTAAGATGCCAAAAGACAAACCATTCATTGAATATTGCACTTTTTCAAGTTGAAAGATTATAAAACTATCTATTCGATATAACTATTATAGCTTAATTGAAATTCCCCAAATGGAACTTTACTGGACAAACGTGTAACATGTCCAAATACTACACCCGCGGTTAGTTCCAAAATCAGTGCCAAAATGTAAATCGCTACTTTCGATGAATAGGGAAGTTATTAATTGTCAAGATGAAAACTATTAAGTATAGAATGGTTAACACTTTCCACGCGGCAGGCGTGTGCAGACGACATTCCAAAATTACACAAACTGTTTCAAAAATGTCAACATTATTAAATTTCATCACCATTATTTGGAATCACCATGAGAAATGCATTGAAATATAAAGTACAAACATGCCTAGTATTGGTTCAGTTATTCTTGAGATAGACTTTGAAAGTTGGGAAAGGTTTCTGAAAAATCTGTTTGAATTATATATGGTAAAACTAATAGCCGCGTGGAAAGTGTTAACATTCCTCAAATTACAGTATTGAAGTACGCGTAGGAACCAGTAAATTCAAATGTGTAATCAAAGTGAAATGTTGCAATAATCAATTAGGATCTCACGATCAAAAAGGGAAGTGTTTACTTCATAGGATGATTGAAATTCTTAAAACAACTTTATTGAGTTACATTTTTTTGGAATGTAATTTTACTGGTATCAAAATAACACTTATGAATGTGTATAAGGGAATTTCGTATGAAAATAATGTACTCAGTAACACATTAGAAATTCGAGATGGCTATGGCGGAAACGATATCCTCCCATAACCATTGTTGAAGTACCTAATGATTCCGGTCATTTATTAACACTTTCCACGCGGCAGTCGTCTGCTGGGATGCAGACGACAGTGACAAAATTTCACAAAATGTTTCAAAAAAGTTCAAAATTATTAAATTTCATCACCATATTTGGAATCACCATAAGAAATGCATTAAAATAAGTACAAACATGCTTAGTATTGGTTCAGTGATTCTTGAGATAAGACTTTGAAAGTTGGGTAAGGTTTCTGAAAAAATCTGTGTTGTATAATTATGGTAAAATTAATAGCCGCGTGGAAAGTATTAAATACCGTATTCTTGACTGAAAATTCCCCGGACTATAGGCACAATCAGTGCACATTGCTATATTTGGCCCCAAATATAGAAATTTTGGATTGTTCATCATTAATTGGATTATAAAATATATACGAAAGATCAGTATTTTGCAATAGGCGACTCGGAAAATTCCTATACATATTTAAAATGACAATAAAAATAGGGATTCCTAAAATGACGTAATGGACCAACATCATATCACGTTGGACCTGTTTTTCTTTTCAATAAAGCTCCGAACCGCATTTCCTTTTACAACTTACAACATAATGAAAGTGTCAACAATTTTGCAACCATTGGCTCGTTTTTTGGTGGTTTGGGAATTTTCCTTCGGAATTAAAAGCTATTATGAGCCAGTCATATACCGTATTCATCTATTATCTAAAAGTAACTTAAATGTCTTTTCTATATCTTATTGTCAATTCATCTCTCTTTTTATAAAACTTCAATCGCACCAAAGGTGATACGTGATTGTCATGTTGCTTTATTATTGTTTTGGTCGGGATAAGATGAAATATTCGGGATCCCTTAAAACTTTCCACGCGGCTGTTAGTTTTGATTCCAAATGTAGTAATGAAATTCAATAATGTTGACATTTTAAAAAATTTTGCGACATTTTGGAATATCGTCTGCAGACGACAGCCGCATGGAAAGTGTAGGCATACAAAGGTTCGAATCAAAAGCTTGAATCAAAAAACAGAGTGGGATTTAAGATTATGCGTCACAGACAACAATTTGCACATTGTGTTTGTTTGTTTGAATTTTTAAAATTAGAAATTATTTTTGCAATTTCTGAAGAAAAAAGAAGAAGAAAAAACAATTTTTCCGACAGCGTATATAAACTATCGAACTCGATTTGCGCCGAACTTTTGTTCCGACGCCTATTTTATTGGAACGATGATTTCCGATTAGGCCTTGCTTGATAATTGTCCTCAACTTTCTACATGTCAATAAGTGCAAATATACTAAACGTTCATCCCGGTTGCACAGGATGGTATTTAGTATGATATAGTATATAGTTGTTTATCAATGGCATACAGGATATATCATGATCTTGGATTACACTCCGATTAGGGTCAGCTGATCCCCAACACCCGGATTTTCACTTGTATTATGTCTATCAGCATTAGTATTAGATTCACAGACTTGTACCGGTTTACCTATTTGTGTACAGTAATATCTTCCAATTGAGGGGGGGGGCAGTGGTTTGATCTTGTGAGTATTGGCACATACTATAGTATTTGAATCAATCTAGGCACTGGGCCAGGCATTTTCTGATTAGAACTATTTTAAAAATACATGATATAAAATTGCATTTATACATGATCGATGGATATAGGCTACATAGAGTAAATTTGTAACCATCATAACTTGAATGATAACGCAAAATACTGATTACAACCATCAATAGTACACACACATGAACAATGCACGGGTTGAAATAAATAGTTACATAAATAAATAAATTTCAATACTTCATAGTAATAAATTATATTGCACGTTACATCAATACCATAATACCTTGTCCTACACAACATTGCACTGTCGAACATCTTCTTCAAATCTTCACCGGAGCGGGAAGTACTTCTTCAAACATTTAATAATGTATTTTGGGTCTCACGCAAGCACACGCTACTGGTACATCTTCGTAGTCGCTGCGGTATCTGAAGGGAAAAAAATAAAACCATACACAAAAATCGTAAGTGAGAATTTGTGTAGACCATGATCGTCACTACAAGTCTCCAGGGCTAAACATGCTAAATATGACTTCAAAATTGTTATTCGTGTAAATATTTTTGTCTTCATTTGATAAAGAAGTTGTTCTTATGAAATGTAATATTGGTGTGGACCGGGAAGTAATTGCCATGTAAGCAATTACCATGTAATGTATATGGTCGTCGCATGTCTCCACTCAAAATTGTATTTATTTTTTATTAAAGTAGCTCTTAATTTTAATATTTGTGTGTGATAAGGTGTACAAATTACCGGCAATTACAAGAGCCGCAGGTCTCCATACTAATGGCTTTAAAATTGTATTTTATGTATAAGTTTTTTATTTAGTATCATCTTAACACTTTCCACGCGGCTATTGGTTTTACCATGTACAAACAGATTTTTCAGAAACCTTTCCCAACTTTCAAAGTCTATCTCAAGAATCATTGAACCAATACTGGGCATGTTTGTACATATTCTCACGGTGAATCGAAATATGGTAATGAAATTCAATAATTTTGACATTTTTGAAACATATTGTGAACTTTTGGAGTGTCGTCTGCAGACGCCTGTCGCATCGAAAGTGTTGAAAGGTTCTTTATTGTATTTATGTACAACTTACCGGCAATTGCCCCCATTGTCGTCACAAGTCGCCAAACATTTTCTGTGAACTTTTACTTTGTGATAGACTGGACGGCAAGCATTCCCGCTCGTCTCGTCGAATCCGCTACTGTCTGGCAAGATACACGAGGGGCAATGACACTGCGCAAATGTCATCTGGCGAGGGTATCTGTGTGAAAAGGAAAAAACATTCAAATTATGTTCAATTTTTAGACGGCTTAAGGGCGTGTCAAAATGGTTGGTCATTAACCATCGGTCGGACTTTTGCTATGGTTTTTAAAAGTCAAATCAAAATATTTAAAAAACAAAATTCCCCTTCAAAAATGCAATATTTCCCTTTCTTCAACCGAATCTAGACCTATACTTCATGTACTTGAAAGGTCCATGTTTGTAAAACATCTTAGATTTTATAAGGCATTACGTCTTATACTACATGTAGCCCATTTATCTACCACATTTCTTACACTGACTTTAAAACACTTTCCACGCGGCAGTCGTCTGCAGACGACAGATCCAAAATGTCACAAAATGTTTCAAAAATGTCAAAATTATTAAATTTCATCACCATATTTGGAATCACCATGAGAATTACATTACAATAAGTACAAACATGCCTAGTTTGGGTTCAGTCATTTTTGAGATAAGACTTTGAAAGTTGGGAACGATCTCTGAAAAATCTGTTTTGTATAATGGTAAAAACTATACTAAAATAGCCGCGTGGAAAGTGTTTTATATGTTACAAAATGACATGACGGTCTTACCTGTCGTTATCCACATGGTCGTAATAAACAAAAGGACAGGTACTCTTCTGGTTCAGTTTTGGATGTCTCATTCTCGAAATGTCCAGATAGTCATTTGAGCACGTGTAACTCTCGTAATGGCGGCGAAGTCCATTGCTATTATGTCCTGTAGTCTGAGACTCTGATTCTGACGACGCGAATGGAAGTTGCACACATGTTTCATCCTCTTCATCGAGCGCATCGATGATGTTTTCTATTGTCTCGCTTACAGATCCTGCAGTGGATGTCTGGAAGGCCTTAGGTGTTACAGTACCTATGATAGTGTCCGATGAAGCGTGTTCACCACTTCGTCTTTGTCTTCCAGATGGTGTGTCTTCGTCGTGAGTGGATGTCTTGGATACCTCTGGTGAATCGAAGATGGTCTCCGATGAAAAGTTTTCACTTAGTTTATGTCTCTCAACAGACGTTCTTGTATGGTCTTTATGATTTTTGCTTTTCGATAAAAGCGGTAATACGAATGCATTGGTGCCCAACGCCGTCGCCATTATGGCCACGAAGCAGTTGCGCAGGGTCCGAGATGTAAATGAATTCTGTTGGAAGAAATAATCAATTTTAGAATTGCTATAAAGAAATGTACAGGTAAAAAACTACAG
>CM069457.1:57006366-57138866 GCA_035610835.1 Ophiura sarsii
CATAGATATAGGGGTTATGAGCAATGTCATATCTTATGTTTAATATGCCTATACAAGGTGAGTCAAACAAAACTGCAATAGTAGAAAGAAGCCATCTTGTTTTTAAACCAAGTTGAAGTTTGACTAAACTTTATAAACGTTGCAATAATGATATATTTGATCCTAACTTTATGAGAAAAAATAAAGTCAATCGTATTTTTCGTTTGTCTTTGGTGAATCTTTTTGCTGCACAACCAAATGTACACATTTGTCCACGAGCATAGTGATTTTCAAGTGAAATTGCACACATTTCATGTTCACATTTGAATATCTCGCCAACAATACTTGGAATAATTGTTATTCAAATTTAGAACATTATAAGCAATTCATAGCATGGGTAATGTAAATTGATGATTGCATCTCCCATGTAATCAAGAAGAAAGGATGCATTTAATTCCAATAACGTCACAAATCTACTCAAATTGCATGTTGCATATTATGCATGTTTTGGGTGTCTCGTGGACAAGCATGTGAAATGGGTTCCTGGTAAAAATGGTCACCAAAAGCAAACGAAAAATACGATTGACAATATAATTTTTCAAATGAAATTAGTAACAAATATGTTATTCTTATACGTTTTAAAAATGTCAAACATCAACTCGGTTTTGAATACCACTATTGCAGTTTTGTTGACTCACCCTGTAGAGGCCTATTGGCATTTTAACTCCTGTGTGAAGCAAAACACGTTTGCCTACTTAAAATATTATAGTTCTGGAATCCCTGTGACATACAAACCATTTGAGATATCATTTGAAATCGAACCCAAGTTCAAATTTACCCATATGACCTTTTCCCAGTTTTGTTATTTTTGGTGAACATTAAAATTCTCTATTGAGATATCCTAGGGATGATAAAAATCATGTTAGAATTTAGATTTAGAGGGGTATGGGAGCCCATAATTCCCATATGCACCAAGTATTTATTGAGTCAAAACGTAGATATGTGAAGGCTTTCGTGGACAAAGCAATTTTACCTATAAATATCTTTAAATTACCATAATTATCTCAGGCATGTAGGCATGTCAGGAACAAAAGAAGTTCTACGTGCTCAACAGGTAATTGCTTTCATAAGCATTGTTAAGAGGGTACATGTTTTCTCAAGATTAAAAAAAAGAAGATTGGAACTGTCGGTTGAGATTGGCAATGTCGGTTGAGATTGGCACAGTCGGTTGAGATTGGCACTGTCGGTTGAGATTGGCATTGTTGGTTGATATTGGCACTGTCGGTTAAGATTGACACTGTCGGTAAAGATTGGCACTGTCGGGTGATATTGTCACTGTCGGTTAAGATTGTCACTGTCGGTTGAGATTGTCACTGTCGGTTGAGATTGGCACTCGGTTGAGATTGGCACTGTCAGTTAAGATTGGCACTGTCGGTTGAGATTGGCTTTTTCGGTTGAGATTGGCACTGTCGGTTGAGATTGTCACTGTTGGTTGAGATTGTCACTGTCGGTTGAGATTGGCACTGTCGGTTGAGATTGGCACTTTCGGTTGAGATTGTCACTGTCGGTTGAGATTGTCACTGTCGGTTGAGATTGGCACTGTCGGTTGAGATTGGCACTGTCGGTTGAGAATAGCACTGTCGGTTGAGATTGGCACTGTCTGATTCAGAACCCTTTATACCGCTCAAAATAATAATGCTACACACTCTACCGTTGTTTGGGGGAAACTAAATATTAATTTAGAAAATGTATATGATTCCAGACTAGAAATTGACATACATATCCCAAACTATAAAATAAATAGTATTCTCTTCAAATAAATCCAACTATTTTATTGCTTCAGTATAACATACCGAATTTAAAACTTCGCAAAAGTTTACAACTCAAAAAGTATCGATTTTGGTAAAAATGTTGACTGTCACTTTATTTTTCATCGAGACCCTCTGCTTAGAGAACATACATTTCGCATGAGAACACTATTTATTTATAATTTACAACTGATAATTATGTCCAATGCTATACGGAAATGACCGTGTTAAAGTGTTGGGACGGGTATAGCTTCGCCGGAAAAGTATGTCTAGCGGTCTACTTCAGGGGTATCGTTAGTGGTCACTACTCTTTTTTACCACTGATCCTAAAAATCCAAAGAATATACTTTTCAATTGATAGCGTTCGGAGATGACACTGAATAAATTGCATATAGGCCTACAATGTTTCGAAAAAAACCTGATTGTTGATGTATTGCTAAATAATTGCGCGCACTATAATTAACCTCACATGTGTTAAAGTTCATGTGCAGCAACTTTCAAACGGTCAAAGCAGTGTTTCTATTCTCCTTTTATTACGAATGGTATGGCGCTGCACATGGTCTGTGACGGAGATGATGACGTCGGGACAGAATGTCCCGACAAAACTGGTAAATTAAGCTCCAATAGGCCTATATGCCATATTTGGATGAATGAATGTTTAAATCGTAAATAACTAGCGTTTTATGAGTATTCATGAAGAAAATCCCCTCCACCAAATCATGGCGCTTTGATCAATTGGAAAGGCGCCTTATAAATGTTGTTTATGTACATGTATATATGTATGGCAATCGGAAATTTTACGCGTAACCAACCATCGGGACATGGGGGTTTTGTAGGGTATTGGCATCAAACATTGGAAAAATTGTATATAAAAAAATAATTCTCCAGCGATTTATGATTTTTTTATGATGGGGATTACGTTCATGAACAGAAATACACAAACGAAATTTCCAGATATAGGATATCAAAGTATCGGGACATGAAATGTGACATTTACCGAATATTAAGGGCACCTGTGATATCTTGATTTTAAGGGTAAGATTCATAGATTTATAATTCTGTGGTAAGAGTACACATCCCATGAACCCCCAACCCGAGAACCGCCCAACCCACAAACCGCGAAATCTAGTTATATACTATCGTAATCGGATGCAGTAAACTGTCACTGATTTTAGTGGTTAAGGATGACTTGTTTTAGGCCGCACGTTTTGATAGATAATTAATGAACTTTGATGTGATGACATTGTGGTGAATGATGTCATAAACAAAGCCTACTAATTAGTAGCCTACTAATTAGTAGTCGACTGTAGTATACCTTTTTCCTTTTCTTTGTCACTCTATGAACATGTACCGATAGAGGGCTCACTCCCCATGGACCGCTCCCATCCTCTGATCTCACCCCCGGGAAAAAATTGTATTTGGTCGGTTCTCGGATGGGAAGTATCAGGGGGTGTAGTGTTCGATTGTGTGACAGTGAAATTATACAAGGCCGTACGAGTAGACTAACTAATTAATTAATTAGTCAATCAATATCATGATTATAAATTGTTAATAATGCAACCAACTCAGAATTGCCTCTATTTTGTTATCAGTCAAAAGGAGTATCGTGCGTCATGTTCAATGCTCAAGGGTTCGAGGAAATAGGACATTTTTTTCAACAGGGCACCTAAATTTAAGCATGGTATTTTAATACTATTGTGACGTGGTTTTAGGGAAAATACTCGCATGGCGGAGAGGGGATCAAAACACACAGAATGAATATAACGGATATAGCTTCCAAGTTATTTATATATACATTTTATTAATTCATCATAAATAGTTCACTTACTCATATTATAAACGAACACAGCATCCAGCATCTAGACTATCCTAAAGAAATGACATGACACGCATCAATCGTGAGCTTCTGTAATTCAGAGCTCACCAGTCCTGTTGTGTGAATAGAAAACTGTATGGCCTAAACTTATCATGAGGTGTTGTCAGCGTGGCACGAAGACTTGAATTGGTCAGAGATATTGGCGCGTAGACCGAATGGGATTCAGAATACGGAAGTACGGTGTTGCCATTTCAAGTCAATCATGGCCTGAATTCTAGATATGGAAATATCTAGAATTAATAATACTATTAATAATATCAATATAAATTTAGCGTCACAACATACGCCCTTCCTAACAAAATTGACACCTGACAATTTAACTTAAAGAATGCTGGGTGAAATATTTATAAAAGAAACTGATATCTTTATCATATATAGAAACGAATTATTTATTTCGTCACAAAATTTAACATGTGCTTTATCCATGTTTCCGTCTGCCAAATTGACGGCATCTAATATCAGGTTGTATAATTTTAACTCTCAGAGAATGTTATTTTATTTTTAAACGAGTGGCCTTAAATATAAATTTATTATTAATCTTCTGCGACGCCAAACCTGTGGAAACCTGCGACCGTATTAACCCGGAATTCACGTGAAAAATTCCAAGTGATTACGCTCACACGGTAAAGAGGGATTTTTTGTTGTTGAACAAACACGCATACGGGATATCCCTTAAATGGCCTAACACAAACACACACACTCTCATACATAATCCTCGGATTAACGTGTGCGGTCTAAAGGTTTCATCAAAAGTTGAAGCGCAAAATAATTGGAAAATTTCCATCCAATTTCGATGTTTCATACGGAAACATATTTTTCTTATTTCAAAGAAATCACGTTTTTGTGACCCTTTAAAATTAAATAGTCATCAATGGTGACTATATATTATGTGTACACAACAAGACAATACAGGACAGACAAAACAAGACAAAGGTAGCACTACTGAAATATTTAGTAATTTACATTAAACTTTCTTTTGTTTGCGTCTATTCATGTGAGACTAATGTTGCCAGAAAACCTCACAACATATGCCTCTTCCGAAAAGATACAAATAAATACAACACTTATTTGATCATACTGCATTTCCGCATTTTTGCTCAACTATATAAATTCAAACTTTCTACATGAAGAATATCATTGTGTGCAATTCTTTGCAACAATCATTTCTATATACAAATTAACGAAAGTGAACACACTTTCAGGCAATGTTGCCCAAATTACAAATTGCTCTCATTCAACAATTTTATCAAAATAACACATTTTGTGTCATAAGAATTGTAATACTCATACCATGACATATCTCAGCCTACGGACTATACATTTTATTCATATACTTCCTCTGTGTTCTCTATACTTGTACACTTTTCTCAATACTACTTATTTATTTGCTGTTTCAGACTCTGTTCCTGCAATGATTCTTGCCCGCTGGCTTTACATCTTGCCAGTAATTTTGACTGGGTTAGCTTTCAGAGATTCTAAAGCGGCCGCGTTTAGGTTAGTCTCTGGTTCCCAAGTATTTCTTGAATTTGGGAAGCCCCGCCATTTTATCAAATACTCAAGACGTTTATTTTTAAAACGTCCCCTGAGAATACGCTCTATCACATATTCTGGAGTTTCATCTTGAATAGGAGGCAAACCTGGAATAATTGGAATCTGATTCTTGTCAGACTCGTGGGTAGCCAAAAGTTGTTCAAATATATCATCAGGACAATCGTCTAGAACTAATCCTGGAATTGGATCTCTATTTTCAGGATCCACAGGGGGAGTATCATTGCTTGGACGGACAAATCTATTATATGCAAATTTCATACGGTTAACATGTACAGTAGATGTTACCAATTTGTTGTTTTCAAGATTTCGCACCTTGAAATTTACAGGACCAGTCTGTTCGACTAGTAGAAAGGGTCCCGCCCAGAACTTTGAGAGTTTACGTGACAATCCTTGTTGCAATGCAGGTATATAAATCCAAACTGAATCACCAACTTGATATGGAACATCTTGCGCACGATCATCAAAACGCTCTTTCATTTTGGCTTGATTACGTTCAGCATGACGTTTTGAAATGTCCCTAAATACTTCGAGTTGTGATACCAGATTGTGAATGTGCTCACGAAGTGTCTTATCTGGATATTTGCATTGTGCTAGGAGTGTAACATCTATCGGAAGTCTTGCCTCTCTACCATACAACAAGAAGAAGGGACTAAATCCGACTGAATTTTCAGCGGGAGTTGTTCTATAGGCAAATTGTATAGCTGTTATGTACTTATCCCAATCGCTTTGGTATTCATTGACATAATGTGAAATGGTATCCAGAATTACTGCATTAAAACGTTCCTGAATTGCATTGCATTGTGGATGATATGAACTTGTATTCAGTTTGTGAGTGCGCATAATACGACAAACTTCCAATACAATCTTGGAGAGGAAATTTTGACCTCTGTCGCTCAACAAGGTTTGAGGACAACCATGTTCACAAATTACATAATCAAAGAATGCGCGAGCAATGGTTGACGCATCAGTAACTTTCAATGGTACCAAAATTGGCCATCTAGTACAATGATCTGAAAAACAGAGTACATAGCGATTACCTGAAGTGGTAATAGGTAAAGGACCTAAAATGTCAACACTTACTCGTTCGAAAGCGCCTGGCACTTTCATAGTTACCATTGGGGCTAGTACTTTATGTCTATGAGTTTTTCGTTGAGAGCAAGAAATACATGAACGGACCCAGTTGTCTACGTCACGATACATGCATTTCCAAAAGTAACGTTGACGGATTCTATTGTAGGTTCGCTGAAATCCAAAATGTGCGGCTAACACGTGATCATGACAGTTATTTAGAACTGTATCAATTAATTGCACGGGTATATACAAACGATGGACATTTCTTTCAGACATGTGCCCTTTAGCAGGAGTATGCCAAATGTGATACAACAACCCTTCGTGTGCATAGTACTGATCAGCCTGTAAAACTACATTCCTAGCCTTAACAGCATTATCTGGCAATTCATCGTTTTCCAGATATTGCAACATTGATCCCGCAAATATATCCGTCAACAAAACTTGTTTGAATTTGTCTAAGTTGAGCTCATTTGGAAAGTTTGGAATATTTGGCTTGACTGAATCTTTGTCATTCTCAACACGTTTCCCTTTTTGAAATCGAAGATTTCTAACCACGTTTACTGTAGGACGAGAGTTCACATCATTACTAGGATTTTGTATGATGTCGCTCACCATCTCGTCTAATCCCGACTTTACCCAGGCTACCTTATTAACTTCTACAGCATCAGTGACTTTGGAATGAGAATGATTGCAATCAGTACAAATATCCATTCTGTCATAATCTATTCTACTTAATGCATCAGCGTTGCCATTATGGCGTCCACGAATGTGAATTACATCAAACTTATATGACTGCAGTTTAAGTGCCCATCGCGCTAATCGACTTCCGGTATTTTTGTTTATACCAAAGAGCCATTTCAAAGCGCAATGATCAGTTACAACAGTGAATTTGATACTATGTTGCAAATATGGAGCATATTTCTTGATTCCCTCGACAACTGCCAAAGCTTCAATTTCTGTAACAGTGTAATTTCTTTCCGCATCATGTAATGCTCTTCCACCATAGGATATCACACGTTCTTTGCCATCCTGCTTTTGGGCCAAAATAAAACCTAAACCAGTACGACTAGCATCGGTTTGCAATATGAATTCTGTGCCATCGAAATTTGGATATGCTAGAATTGGTGGCTCTAACAATTTTCGTTTGAGCGTTTTGAATGCTTCTTGACAACTTTGATCCCAAACAAAAGATACATCTTTTCTAGTTAAATTGGTTAGTGGTTCAGCAATTTTGCAAAAGTCCTTTATGAACTTTCGATAATATCCCACAAATCCAAGAAAAGATTTGACTTCGGTTACTTTGGCAGGAGTTGGATAATCTTGGACAATTTTCAATTTTGCTGGATCTGTTGCTACACCATCTTTGTTCACTACGTGACCTAAATATTTGACCTCAGTTTGACCAAAAGTACATTTCTTAGGTTGTAATTTTAGACCAGCTGCGCGCAACCTATCGAAAACTTGCCTTAAATGGTCCATGTGTTCGGAGAAAGAACTACTGAATATAATTATGTCATCTAAGTAACAGAGAACGAATTTCCAATTCAAACCTCTCAAAACTTCTTGCATAGCTCGTTGGAAAGTGGCTGGAGCGTTATGTAAACCAAATGGCATTCTTTGGAATTCATATAGGCCATCTTGAGTGATGAATGCAGTTTTAGATTTGGAACTTTCTTCCAAGCCTATTTGCCAATATCCAGCCGCAAGATCAAGAGTTGTAATGAAATTTGGTTTAGCTGCACCTAAACTATCTAAAGCATCGTTTATGTTAGGTAACGGAAAGTTATCGCGTGCGCAAATCTTATTCAAGGCTCTAAAATCAATTGCAAATCTATAAGTATTTGGGTCACCAGCTTTAGGTGTCATGCATACTGGAAAGGACCAAGGACTTGCTGACTCCTTTATAATGTCTTGTTCTAACATTTCGTGGACTTGTCTACGTACTTCGGCTTGAATGTGAGGAGCTTGCCTATACGGTCTAGATCTAATAGGAGGGTGATCACCAGTGTTAATAGCATGTTTAACACGGGAGTAATTACCAGTAGGACCCCCTTTTACTTGAAATATATCAATATATTCAGTGAGTAAACCATTGATTTCAGATGCTTCAGTACCTGACATGTGATCAGTATTTAAATTCACTTTTGAAAGGACTTCCTTTACTGAATCTTGTTTACTGTTTACATCGCTAGCTACCGCGGATGCTTGCCTTATATTAACATTGTTAACATTGTTTTTCTCAAGATCGGGGAAGGAGTGAATCCTATGCGGGTCAACGAGAGAAAAAATGCCCAATTTAGTACGAGGGTACAAAGTTATTGGTTCATCAGTAGTATTCATAACTAATAAATGAATACAGTTATTCTGTACACTAGAAGCAGTATTCGCGATCAATACACCTAATGCAGAGACACGCCTGCCTCCATGAGAGAGACCAATTGTATTGAATGGCAATTTATTTGACAGTCTTGCGCACACAACAGACTGAGTGTGAGCAGGAATTTCCTGTTTCTCAATGACAAGTATTTTACTCTCCTTAGCAAGTCTTAGTGTACGAGATTCACAATCTATTCTTGCGCAGTGCCTGTTTAAAAACTGAGACCCAAGTATGATACGTGTACTTAAGTTACGAGCAATATTCATAGGTACAGGAAATTGTGTGCCATTGACAGATATGGACAAAACTATGAATCCAGTAATTTCCAAACTACTACCATTTGCTGCGCGTGCTTCAGCTACACGTGATTTTTCTATAGAAAAACGCAAATTGGAAAGATTAGCATGAAACCAATCGTGATCAATAATGTTGACAGAAGCACCTGTATCAATCAAACATTGAACAGGGTTACCATTAACAAATGCTGCTATGGTATTCAACTTAGACAAATTAATCTCAATATGCGCTTGTGAAAAACTGGAATTCGATTTTTGTCCAAATGTCTGTCTGTTCAAATCAAGAGGTACACGATTTGCATTGCCATTTCGGTATACACCTCTTACATGTTCAAATCTTTGAAACCTTAACCCATCTACATGTCGTGGAACATGTTTCTTTTTCTGTCTAGCAGATGGGTTTATTAGTTTAAAGGATTCCTATTTACGTCAAATTTGGCATAGCATTTTCTCCACCCATGTCCCACACGACCACACCTATTGCATACTAATTTTCTGTACGATCTATAGGGGGCCTGTGACTGCCTTGGTTGATTCCAAGTTTGACTAGGTTGATGCCTAGGTTGAGAGGAACTACTTATACTATCTGAATTGTAAGTACGATCTAACGGGGAAGAAAAAGAGACATGTTTGTCGTGTTCTAATTTCTCCATTCTGGTGGCTATATTAGACACGACTCCCGTCAGTGTGTCCAGAACAGAATTAATGCTATTTACCTGGGGCTCAGTATTTTGTGATTGTGCAGGTGCGAATAGCGAGTCATTTCCCGTTTGCTGTACTGAAATTCCCAATCTCGCGGCGTCTAGTGCTTGTTTAAATGATTCAGGTTCTTTTGAAAACACAAACGCTCTGACAGAAGGCAAAAGACCACGAACAAAAATAGATAATTTTTCTGCTTCAGATTTACCAATCTGCTTGCACCATCTTATTATTTCACAAGCATAGTCGTCAAGTGTTTCTGATGTCAATTGTTTACGCGACAACAGCTTAGATTCGACGCCCCATTTCCAAGATGAACCTTCGAAATTACTTTTAAGTAAATCTTTAATCTTGGCTATGGTATTCTTATCTGTATCAGGAATTGAATCCAAATACACGCGAGCATTTCCATAAACTTTTGTTTGTAAGGCAAGTATAGATTTTGGCGCGGTATAATCTCTCAGATCAGCATACGTCTCAAATCTACTAATGAAGTTATCTACGTCATCATCTGGATTACCAGAATATTTAATATCGCAATTATGCATATCATATTTAGCCATATTTGCTACGTCAAGTTCAACCTCCTCTATACTATTAAGTGATATAACAGACTTACTATCACTATCACTATCGCTATCGCTATCGCTTATTGCCTTTTTAACAATCTATGTCAAAATCACAAGCTAATTCCAAAGAGAATTCGGAATTTAATCAACAACATTTTTTTAGTCAATCTCAAGTTCAAGATCAAAATTCAAGTTCAAATTCAATCAAAATTTGAAAAAATCTGAACATGAACCAAGTTTATTAATTATTAAACTTGATTAAGATTATCAATTAAAATTTATTGATTATGATTGATGATTAAATTTAATTAATAGACTAACAATGAACTTAATTGATGAAGTTTAAATTCACCAAGAGAAAAAAATTAAAAGCTCAATGAAATCCAAGTCAACAATTTAAAGTTGACATCAAATTAAATGAATAAAGTCCCAAGTTACAGCTGAATATATAAAATATTTATTCAATTGCAGTGCAGTGAGTGTATCAATATTATGTATCTTGATTTAGAAATCAGTCCATTCAAAATTTATATAGAATTCTGACCAAAAATAAACAAGATTTATTTCATCCGAAGAAATTGTCTGTCTGAAACGCACCTGTCCAGTAGAAGAGCTTATAAAATCTACACAATAGAATTTTACTGCACTCGAGAATTTCAATCTCGGATTAAAAATTTTTTATCAATGGATATCAGACCGTGGTCATGCACTTTTGAACCAGATTATCAGAGACTTGCAAATCGGAACAATTACATGTATATAAAAGACTTTATCGACTTGCCACGTTGAACATGTAGAATGCGCCCATTATTGCCAGCGTAAATAAGACCTAAATATTGATAGGCCATACTACATGTATTTCGTGTATACTATTTTAAACACAATTTTAATAGACCTTTCTGGGTCTATAAAACAAATTTCAATAGACATATAATTAAATTTCAGCAGTGCATACCAACAAAATGCTACCTGAATTCAAACCATCTCACCACGCTGAGTTATAGTCGTCGACACTGGATGCGATGAACAACAAAATACATATACAACTTTGTAGCTACAGTCCTAATTATTCAAAATGAAGGGGGCTGGTAAATTGACCGGAATAATAAAACATTGATATAGGAATATCAAAAAAGACGGAATTCTCCACCAGATATTGCGACGTGGTTTTAGGGAAAATACTCGCATGGCGGAGAGGGGATCAAAACACACAGAATGAATATAACGGATATAGCTTCCAAGTTATTTATATATACATTTTATTAATTCATCATAAATAGTTCACTTACTCATATTATAAACGAACACAGCATCCAGCATCTAGACTATCCTAAAGAAATGACATGACACGCATCAATCGTGAGCTTCTGTAATTCAGAGCTCACCAGTCCTGTTGTGTGAATAGAAAACTGTATGGCCTAAACTTATCATGAGGTGTTGTCAGCGTGGCACGAAGACTTGAATTGGTCAGAGATATTGGCGCGTAGACCGAATGGGATTCAGAATACGGAAGTACGGTGTTGCCATTTCAAGTCAATCATGGCCTGAATTCTAGATATGGAAATATCTAGAATTAATAATACTATTAATAATATCAATATAAATTTAGCGTCACAACAATACCATGCTTAAAAGGTATACCATGCTTAAAAGATACCTTAAAAAGGTATCAATTCAAAGTCATACAAAATGGATAACCGAACTGAAATTACTAATTGATGTAAATGTTATTTATACGAGGGTCATTCAATAAGTTCTACCTCCTAACCTCATGACTTTGCTATGATATAAGCCAGTTTTTATGAAATATCATACAATAGCTTGGAATCATAGCTACACATTCATAGTGAATTGGTTCGAGTAATGATTGTACTTTTCTGGTGATGCAGTGAAACATTCATTTAGTGTGACGGTAACAGATGAAACACAGCAAAATATCTCCCATCAAAATATGTAAGTTCCCCCTAGCATATACTAGAATATTTCCAAATATATTTGATGGATTTAGATAATTTACAGCTAGAAAGATGCACCCAATGGTTTGGCACATTTTGATACCAAATTTGTTGGCCTTGACACAATGCAACGATAAGAAATTGTGCCATTTATCAATTTTTATACAGAAAAAAAAGTGGCACTAAATCTCACTGGCTATGGCTGGTTTGTCCATAAATTAACAGACATTTTCTTGGTGGATTTTCGTGCACACACATGGGAATCTACCAAAAAATTATGTGTGGCATAATTTCAAGTTGAATCAATAAGCAGATCATAATCTTGTGCACCAAGACACGGTAGCATTTATTGTCTAAAATGTTTGTTCATTTTATGGACAAAACCAGTCATAGCCAGTTAGATTTAGTGCCACTTTTTTTTCTGTATAAAAAAATGATAAATGGCCCAATTTCTTATCGTTGCATTGTCTCAAGGCCAACAAATTTGGTATCAAAATGTGCCTAACAATTGGGTGCATCTTTCTAGCTGACAATTACTTAAATCCATCAAATATTTTTGGAAATATTCTAGTATATGCTAGAGGGGAACTTACATATTTTGATGGGTGTATCTCCTATATGTGCTAATTGGAAGATTATAAAGAAACAGGTATAACTATCGGTCAATTATTATAACCGTTCTGAATTTCAGATATCTCTTTAACCCCCTGGGGTCTACCTGTCTATCTTACAGTGGTTCTGATTGGTTTATTACAAGATGTACTCATATGAATAGCCAATTCAAACGCAGCTTGTAAGATGTTTCACTCCCATCTTTATCAGGGATACAATTATTCTAACAATGTCTCTCATTGGTGCAATAAATGATGTATCCATCTTTCTGACCAATCGGCCGGTAGTTAACAGACTATGAACAACAGAATGTAACTGATTTCTTCCGGGAAAATAGGCCTCTGATTAGCCACAACCACGCCAGGATAACCAGGACAACCATTAAGTTGAACCCTCCCCTAGAGAAACCCGCAAAAGTCATTATTTGCTTTTCATAAGAACTTCTTTAGAAGAAGAGGTCTTTAATTACAGGACTAAATGGAGGGATTCCAAGTCTCTCGAAGAGATGACTTTTTACCATTGATACATGATTGGCTATTCTAAAGGTTGAACATAAAGAAAACTCATAAAGTAACTATTATTTTTAAAATGTAACACTTTCCACGTGGCAGGCGTCTGCAGACGACATTCCAAAACTTCATACAATGTTTCAAAAATGTCACAACTCACAATTATTGAATATCATTACCATATTCGGAATCGCTATGAGAAATGCATTGAAATAATTACAGACATGAGTAGTATCGGTTCCTCAAGATAGACCTTGATAGTTGAAAAGGTTTCTGAAAACTCTGTTTGTATATGTTAACACTAATAGCCACTAACATCATTGCGAGACATAACTGTGGCTTGTGGCGCTTGGAATATAACCAGAATAATGCGGATGTGAATGGTTTTATTTTAGAGGACCTTTTTACCCATTCGGGCTAAAAAAAAGGCTATAAGATTCGGACTCCTATCGAACCCGTTTTAAAGATTTGGACTAAACCTTTTTTTAAATTCGGATTAAAGAAGCTTATTCAATATTTCGGACTGAATAACCTTTTTATTCGGATTACCGAACCTTTTTCAATATTAAATCGGATTATATAGAACATGATCATAGTATTCGGACTAAAGAACTGTTTTTCATGTTCGGATTATGATAGCATTTTTTTTTTCATTTTCGGACTATAGAACCTTATTTTTTCGGACTATAGAACTTTCGTACTACAGAACCTTATTTTTGGGGGGACTATAGAACCGTCGGACTATCGATATAAATATCACTAGTCCCCTTGACCCATGTCAAGAGCTGTCTGAGCCTTGCTGAGTTAGGTGCGGTATTGTAACTTTTGTGTATTCACCTGACACATGATGCATTGAGTGTGGTAGTTTTTTAAAGAACGACGCATAACAATCCCGTGCGGTATTGTTAAGTTATATGTTTTTATCTTATTTATTTCTAAATTCCCCCCCCCCCCCCCCCCCCCACCCCAATATATGGGGGCCCCGGGTCCAATGGTAAATCCAGCCCTGTATCGTATATAGGTCAAGTTTGGTTTTCACAGACTTAATAGGTATGCCTATGTGAACTCAATCCCTGTAATGAATTGCCTGGCCCTAGGGCATGCAAGTTTGGTTTTCACTGACTTTAGGATACAATGCCTATGTGAATGTGAAATCAACCTTATCTTGTAATTCATTTTATTAAGCTTCAGCGGTTTCACAGCAAATTTCAGTCATCAGTCACGATAGTGACACATTTGTAGTTATCACATCCATTAAACAGAATGGCAAACAAATTCCATTTGCAAACTGAATAAAAATTCCTTTAAAAAGGAATAGGCGCTCAAATGAACATGCTTCCATTGATTAATTACAAATATATTAAATAGATAAATCTAGATAGGATTTTTGATTAATTACAAATATATTAAATATTGATAAATCTAGATAGGATTGTAAGATAGATTATTATATTATAATAATTTGGTCCTGAAGAAGTCAGAGCTAATCCTGAAGAAAGTTTAAGTCTTAAACTAGTCCGCCGGCGAACCCGTTAAGCTCTAGATAGAATCAATCAATCAATCAATCAATCAATCAATCAATCAATCAATCAATCAATCAATCAATCAATCAATCAATCAATCAATCAATCAATCAATCAATCAATCAATCAATCAATCAATCAATCAATCAATCAATCAAACAATCAATCAATCAATCAATCAATCAATCAATCAATCAATCAATTATTTTTTTTGGCAAAAAAAAAAATCACTTTTTGGTCAAAATTTTCAAAAGTAAGGCCTTAAATAAAAATTTAAAAATACTGCTCCTAGAGTTTTGTCTTAACATGGTTTCTAGCAAATTTCAGCATTTTTAACTCAAAATTGACTTTTGTAGCCTGTCCAAGAATTTTTTAACAAAAAAGTGATGTTTTGCCATTTTGTCAAAAATCGACATATTTAGTGAAATTTGATATCAAAAATAGAATCTCTGACTCATTTCCATTCCATAAATGTATACTTTTACATTCATCACAGTTATAGTTTAAAAGTTACGGCGCTCTCTATTTTTCACATTTTTGGGGTTGACACATTGACACCAACCTTAAGACAGCGGTCATTTATTGGGATTTCTTAATTCTAAAGAAGGTGATACTATAGCTATAAAATGAGACCTTACTTCGACCAAGAGTAAGTACCGCCAACATAAATCATCAAATCACAACATATTATGCCCATTTAAAGGGACACTGCGCCCTCAATTATGATAAAAACTGGGATTGGTATATTTTTACAATTGTATTACATGTACTATTTATTATTTTCACTGAAGCAAATGATGCTACAAAGAATACAATAGAGCATAATACAAAGTACTCTCAAAAGGCACTAGTAGATAGCAAAAGAATCATGATCAATTAAAAAGACTGAAAAACACTTGTAAATTATGTAGAAGTGTTTGATTTGTAGGTGTTTCTTTATTCAAAAAGGTGTCTATTTTAGATCTTATTATAGGAAATGCTGTAATATGCACTTTGGAGCAAATAAAAAATAGATTTTTACAAAGCTGGTATGGTCTTTTTCCCCAAAATTGTAGTGAAATCAGTCAAAAATGTGAGGACATTGGTCATTTTCTTTTACCTTTTTAGGGTCAATTTTCATTTTGCTGGCGGCAATTATCCGAGTGACCGCCCCCCCCCCCCCCCCCCCCCCCCTCATCCCACCTTTTTAGTACCAAAACTTGAAAGCTGATCAATTTTGTACAGAGCATGCAAATTCACCCAGCTGAACAAAATTTCCCAAAACTTAATTGCTCTTTCAGGTAAAAGAATTTTCCAATATTTCTCATAAACTATACAAATATTTAGAAAATAAACAAACATGATTCAGACTGGGTTTCAGTAATTTCATAATTACAAAAATAAACCTTGTTTGCCGTCCGTCAGTACTTTCCATACACAGACCTAAAAAGGTAACTTACAGGTAATAACTATGCTCTTAAAGGGGCACAGAGAGATTTCTCAAAAAATGAAATTATATATTGTCTGCAAAAACAATTTTGAGATAGAGGCCAATATATTTGTTGAAATATAAAGAAAATAACTTTAAATTACAAAGTCCGATTACTTTCAACCAAGGGCGTCCCCAGACCCTTTTCATTGGGGGGGTGTAAAGGTCATCAATTGCCGACAGAGCCATTTGTGCCGACAAAAAAAAAATTCGGCTCGCTTCGCTCGCCGGAATTCATACACGCATATTTTAGTATGGACTGTATGGTCAGAACCGTCAATCAGTTTTCAGACATGGGGGGACACAAATTTGATAATGATAATTTAAATGTTAAATAAAGCAGCGCGTAGCGCTGATTGAATAGTTCTGAGGGAGTCAAGGGCGTATCCAGGACTGTTTTGATAGGGGGCACACATCCTCAAGCCATCTTGTTTATCTTAAATATTAAAACGTTGAAACCAATACAAAGCACGCAAAAAGCTGCAGAAAATATGAAATGGGCTTCATTCCAGTGTCAATAAATGCGCGCGTAGCGCGCGAAAATTTTCGACTTTACGCCTACCTTTTGTACGATTGAGCTACATTTCGACTCTAAACAAGCTAGTACTATAGAATATTGCATTTTATGAAGACTTGCGCGCGTAGCGCGCGAAAATTTTTCATCTGTTACTTTGTACCATCATTATTCCATGATTCATTTGGGGGGACAAATGGGGGCAAGGGTTCCAAGTGGGGGGGCAAGGGTTCCAAGTGGGGGGCTCCACTCCAGCCCCCCCCCCCCCCGCTGGTTACGCCACTGATGTGGCCTGCAAAAGCGCGCAATTTTTTTCAGTTTTTGAATTAATGGTCATGGAAAACTGTCCTGAGGCCATTTTGTTCAGCTTGAATAATGAAACATTGAAACTAATATGCGCGAAGCGCGCAACATTTGCCATTTCTAAAACTAAAAGGGTCCAGTATGACGTTTTTAACATCCCCCATCATATTTGGTTTGGTTCGAGATCCATTATAATGTTGGAACCTTTAAAAAGAATGCGCGCGAAGCGCACAAAGATTTTGAGTTTTAGACTAAAATGGTCATGGAACACTTTCCTGAAGCCATCTTGTTTTTGTTGAATAATGCTAACAAAACATGGTCAAATGTTCAGTATAGGCATGATAGGCCTACAGCCTGTATGTCCGACAACGACAGACCTATACCATTACGTGAGATATCGATTGTGCCCCTGGTGCACACACTGTAAATCCTGGTCTCACGCAAATAACGACAGTTGTGCTTATTGTCTTAATTATAATGATAATTTGCATTGTTCAAGTCGAAGTTAGGACAGAGTCTACTTATAAGTTCTTACTTTGCATTAACACCTAAATGTTGGAGTTGGACTTACTTTTGCGATAGACTGATAGTGAGCTTGCAGCGTCTACAATCAGTACAATGAGAGCAATTGGCCTACATCAACTTACATGTACATAATTATAGGCGAATTAGTTAATATTTCGTAACCTATGCGCCAACATGATTGGCCATTGGCGACATTATTGACTGGGTTTGCATTGACAACGACAATGAAATAGGCCTAGTTATATTAAAGGTCCCACACATTGCCCGTTATGCCTAGCCTAGGCCTATACTATTCCGACACAATTTGTGTGTGTGTCTTGACAATGAGCAAAACAAAGACTTGGGCCTAGGCTGTTCATGTGCGCCGACACAAAATCTCATAAAAATGGGCTCGTTCACAGTGCCTACAAATGCATATGCCTACATTGCCTTTGTTCATTTTTGATTTTATTTGTGTTAAAATAACATATATGCCGACACAACATTATCATTTTCCTTTCTTTCTTTCCTCTTTCCTTTCACTTTTTCTTTTCTTTTTTTTTCTTCTTTTTTTCCTCTTTTCTTTCCCTTTCTCTTTCTTTCTTTCTCCCCTTCTTTCTTTCTTTCTCCCCTTCTTTCTTTCCCTTTCTCTTTCCTTTTTTTCTTTCTCCCTTTTCTTCCTCCTTCCTTTGATTTGCCGACAGCATCATAATTTTGCCGACAGATTTGATGAATGGGGGGGTGTGACACCCCCCCACACCCCCCCTCTGGGGACGCCCTTGCTTTCAACATGGTATCGTTTCAAAGTAAACTAGATGGCGCGGTTCTCGGCTTACGCAATCTGTGGTTTGCGTTTGTTAAATGACACATTAGGATCCTATCGGAACCGTATACGACGTGCGAGATAAGTTGGATAGTTTCGTTCGGTTTGTTTAGTGCTCCCATATGAATAGTCAGATTTCAATCGCAACCGTACTTGGTAACAATAATCTTTGGGTAAAGGGGACTATGCTCATGTGGTGTATACAGATTGATCTCTAAAGACAACTACATGACCTTTGACCCCATTTTGCCAACAATTTAAACTGCACTTATTGCTGCTGTTTTGGGCTCTCGTCTAAACTCAGACTTCAAAATCAGCCAATATTGGTAACAATATTCTTTAGCTAAGGGGGCTTGAGGTGCTCATGATGTGTAAACATCTTGACCTTTAATGACCCCTATATGACCTTTGATCCCTTTCTCTAAATTATACACCTTTCTCCATTCTAGACACCTTTCTTTATATTATACTTTCTCCATTCTAGACCCTTTTCTTTATAAATTACACACCTTTCTCCAATCTAGACACCGTTCTTTAAAAATGCACACATTTACATCAAATTCTCCCTACATGACGTTTGACCCTTTCTCTAAATTATACACCTTTCTCCATTCTAGACCCCTTTCTCTATATTATACAACTCTCTTCACTTTAGATCCCTTTCTGTAAATTACACACCTTTCTCTATTCCATTGACCCCTTTCTCTTGTTTTATATAATTATACCTTTTTTATAGATTTTAGACTGTTCAATCTTTTTATCCTATACCTTTCTCTATTTTCTATACACCCCTTCTCTCATCGACACCTTTCTCATACCTTTATACCATTTTGACCCCTTTGGCCGCCCATACACTTGGTAGGTTTGATACATTTAGCCTTTTGCTCAACAGCAGTATACACCATGTATACTCATGGGATATCAAGAACCTTGAGTAACCCTAGATCAACAGATTTAAACTAGTCTGAACAAATGCCTGATGTATATAATGCCAATTTTAATTGCATGATGACAGATCAATTAGGGCACAAATAGTTGAGTCTCAGTTGGTTAGTATCGGTTTTACGGTGGAGAGTATTTAAACGCGGTTGAGTTACCTAGCTTGTACTTGATGACTGATCACTGATGCAATACTTATTTTTGTAAATATAATACTGTTTTGTGCCTCTTATTTCATTGAATAGTTTGATCAATCATTTCGTTACTTTTCGTCTAAAAATAAAAAGGTTAACATCATAAACTTCATATTACCTTAACTCCAACTATACACATGATAAATGTGTTTCCAAGCTCACCAGAATATAACTCTCAAATCTGCTGAAGAGTGGTTATGATTGGCTCAAACAGAATTCGACCCAGAGCAGGCTCAGGAATGATCCCACAATACATTGCAAGTCAACAAAACACGTCAAAACACAAGTTCTTCAACATATTTTTGACCGCATGATACCCGCAGCACTGGATGTCAATCTAATACAGCACATATCCATTTTGTGGGATTCTAATTGCCTTACTTTTCCGGAAAAGGGGTCGGGACTGACTAAAATAGAAGGTTGTAACAGACAAATCACTACATAACACTTGCTGCTTTCTATTCGGAGCAAATTTTACCAGATTTAAGCTAACGAATCCAATATACTCTGGACACTGTGTTCACACGTTGTATAAATATGCTCTTTCAAGTCATACCAATACTTCAGATTTGACTCAGGCCACCATTAATTATGTCCATTTGGCATGACGGGTCACATATTTACTACCTGATAAGTTACTTAGGAGAAAAAAAATGGTTTGCTTGTCCATAGATGCTTAAAAAAAAGTTGGGTCGGTAGGTCGGATTTTTAAAATTTGTTTAAAATCCTGTATCAAGTATCAATATGAACACTCGCAAATAACAATACATATGCAAAAGACAAATATTTCAATGTTAAAAAAAAAGGTGGTGTTTCAAAACATGTTTTTCTTCCATTTTTATGATTTATTTTTTTCACCAACGAAAAAGGGTGATTTTTTTTTCTTCTTAAAAAAGAAGAAAAAAAAGGTTTAAAACGTCACGGTCCTGACCGTAGGAGACTGTCGGTCGAACGAGGACAAGCAAACACCTTTTTTGGCCTTATTTGGAGCACTGTATTTTTACATTTTACAACTAAAACATGATGACTCATGTTCAAAATTAGGAAAAATGTATTTTCATAGATAACTCCATCAAAAAGTGACTAAATTTGGTGATTATTACTATGATTCATTCAGTGGAGTTTATTGTTAATAATAAAATACACAGAAATATGAATCCAGAAGTTGCCTAGGAAACATAATAAAGAAAAAATAACAAATGGTGTGGTGCTTTTTCAGGGGCGGACTGGGACCTGAAAGCGGCCGTGGCAAAATGCTTAAAGCGGCCCAGGCGCGTACCGCGGCATGTGAGCCAGGGGGCAGAAGTATGTCGTCCCGGTAGTAAATTTTCGTAAAAGGTTGCCCCAAATTTTTTCCCAGTCAGTCACCTCGTGAATTTCACGTAAGTGGGGGGGGGGCGGTAGGGTCCAAAAATATTCGCACGGTCACAAAATTTCGCACAGTCAAAAATTTCGCACGGTCACAAAATTTCGTACGGTCACAAAATTTCGCGTAACCGGCCCTCAGAGGCCCAACCGGCCTTGAGAGGCCCAGAACCAAGCGGCCCATGTGGCGATCGCCACAACGCCACAGTGGCCAGTCCGCCCCTGTGCTTTTTGTATCTTTTAATAAATCTCTATGCCGTTACAGTATATGTGTTTCATATACAGGGTGTCCCAGAAAAAAGGTGTGTATTACATGTGTTCCACTTCATTGCCCTAATTGATTACTCCGTATTTGGCTATAATTTTTATATAATCTTAACGATAACTTAGTTGGCATTTGAATACCGTTGGTTTAATTGTAATCGATCTTTCCAATCCAACGATATGCTTGATCAATCACGGGCACTTACAAACGGGGTGTGCCACTTTTTTAGGGGAAAAAATGCTTGTGGAAACAGTCATTTTGCTTATTAAATAATCAGTATTTAGTACTTGGTGATGAAATGAGCTTCAAGATGACCAAATCATCTTTCAAATGCTGTTTGTTTTGTCTCATTTGCTTTATAACCAAAAATATGCTTGATTGAAGTTTATCACGGAAACTCATATCTGTGCTATTTTTATGAAGAAATGATTCAAAGCGTTGAACATAACAGCAATTTTACACATGGATGATTTCTTTCGAAAAACTGGCAACTAACATGATGACTCAAGTTCAAAATTAGGGGAAAATGTATTTTCATTAGATAACTCTATAAAAAAGTGACCAAATTTGATCATTATACTATGATTCATTCGGTGTGGTACATTGTTAATAATAAAATACACAGAAATATGAATCCAGAAGTTGCCTAGGAAACATAATAAAGAAAAAATAACAAATGGTGTGGTGTGGTGCTTTTTTGTATCTTTTAATAAATCTCTATGCCGTTACAGTATATGTGTTTCATATACAGGGTGTCCCAGAAAAAAGGTGTGTATTACATGTGTTCCACTTCATTGCCCTAATTGATTACTCCGTATTTGGCTATAATTTTTATATAATCTTAATGATAACTTAGTTGGCTTTCGAATGCCGTTTGTATGATTGTAATCGATCTTTCCAATCCAACGATATGCTTGATCAATCACGGGCACTTACAAACGGGGTGCGCCACTTTTTTAGGGAAAAAAAATGCTTGTGGAAACAGTCATTTTGCTTATCAAATAATCAGTATTTAGTACTTGATGATGAAATGAGCTTCAAGATGACCAAATCATCTTTCAAATGCTGTTTGTTTTGTCTCATTTGCTTTATCCTAACCAATAATATGCTTGATTGAAGTTTATCACAGAAACTCAAATCTGTGCTATTTTTATGAAGAAATGCTTCAAAGCGTTGAACATAACGGCAATTTTACACATGGATGATTTCTTTTGAAAAACTGGCACAATTTTGATTTTGTTTGTTCATGGTCAAACAAGTATATATTTGGTTAGACTCAAGCAAATTCGACAAAACACACTGCATACGAAAGGTAGTTAAATGTTTAAAGGTGAAAATGACACATTCCTCAAAAACAAGTGGCACAAGCCCGATTATGAGTGCTTATATTGTAGATCAAACAGATTTTTGGATTGAGAAAAGTAAACACAATCAAATAAACGGCATTTAAAGGTATATTATGTGATCTTTCCAGGGAACGCCCTCAACATAAAAAATAAAAAATTGAAAGCAGATTTGCTTGCAGATTTACATTTCTGATCATAAATCGTACATACATTCCAAGATACAGGGCGATACGATTCTAAATTACTTCAAAATCATGGTTTTAGAGTAAAAATAAACTGTCGGGATAACACGACAGTTTATATTTTTACTCTAAATTCGCTCTAAAACCATGATTTTGAGGTCGCTCTGTAACTTGGAATGTATGTACGATTTATGATCAGAAATGTAAATCTGCAAGAAAATCTACTTTCTAAAAAAAATCAAGACTAGAGGGCGCTCTCTAGAAAAGATCACATAATATGCCTTTAAAAGACAACTAAATGATCTTTCAGATTATTTCCAGATTACAGCCAAATAGTGAGTAATCACTGAGGGTAATGACGTGGAACACATGCACCTGTTTTTCAGGACACCCTGTACAATGGTTTTAAAAAATAACCACGCAGTTAGGCAACTACAGAAAACAGTTCCAAAAGTTCACAAAATGTTTCAAAAATGTCAAAATAATTAAATTTCATTGCGATAATTGGAATCGCCACAAGAAAAACATTAGTTACTACTACATCTCCTGCATGAACTCTTCGTTTCATGACACAAAAATATCATAATTATTCCCCATCCGACTCATAAACTCAATCAAATTGGGGGTCTTGAGAACTGAAGCAGGCGCAAAAGGGAGGTCATAAGAGCTAGCAGGAGAGGGTGAAAAAGGGGGTCTTCAGCGCGGCACATACCTATACCCTTTTCCAATGTTTAATTGATTAGGCCAAACAAAGAAGAAGGTCTGTCTCAGAAACATTGTGCAAAAAAGCTAAGTGCTGTGCTTTTTGTCTTTCTTTTTCTTTTTAGAAAATAGGCTATGAGGTATGCAATTTTTTGTTGTTTTTTGTTGCTTATCCAAGCTTACGGAGAACTTTTTTAAACTTTTTTTTAAAAATCCCAAAAAAAAGGTTTAGCCCCCAGCGCATAGACATACGCGCCGTAGCTCATTTCACATACCAATGCGGGCGGGCTTCTGAGACAGACCTTCTTCTTTGTTTGGCCTTATAACAGGCATGAGAATGGACATAGTTGAAACAACCTTAAAAAACCTGGAAAAGTGCATACAATTGGGCTAAAAAGGCCAATATGGCAATAACAGGCTGAAATTGAATTTAATGGAGGAAATTTGACAATTGTTGACATTTTTTGAAAAATTATTGAAACTTTCGAAATTGTTGAAAATTGTCACAAAAATGAGGTCTGTTTGCCCGTAGAACAGGGCGCTTTTTTATTAGTGCCTTATGCCAAGTTATCAAACAATTATTATGACAATTATCAACAACGACGGGAAAGGTAGGGAGGGGCAGCTAACTAACCAAACACAATATCCTTTTAAGGAATAACATGGAGTCATTTCATTGAACAATCTGGAATAACAATAACTTGTCATGAATAGTTGTTTACCAAAAGCAATGTCCTGTTTTAAGGTATAGCATCATGGGGCCCATTTCATTGAATATTCTGGAATAACAATAATTTATCATAAAGAGCTTTTTACCAAAAACAATGTCCTTTTAAGGTATAGCAACATGAAGTTATTTCATTGAATAATCTGGAATAACAATAACTTGTCATGAATAGTTGTTTACCAAAAGCAATGTCCTGTTTTTAAGGTATAGCATCATGGGGCCATTTCATTGAATATTCTGGAATAACAATAATTTATCATATATAGAGCTGTTTACCAAAAACAATGTCCTTTTAAGGTCATCATGTAGTCATTTCATTGAACACTCTTGAATAACAATATTTTACATAAGACTTGTTAACCACATTCTAGTAGTATATAATCATCTTTGAAAAGGACAAACAATTTCATGAATTGCCAAGCCACCTTGGCGAGGCCATGATGTAATGGTGCTATAAATAGTTTTGGGGGTTCCCAATTTTGGGTCTGCATGCTAACAATGCGATCCAGTAAAGTAATTGCTCAGTATGATGTAAGGACAAACATTTTTGGTTGCCCTCAGCGACCAAACCCTAAAATCTAAAAAATCAGGGTGCCATTTTTTTAAAGATTTAAATTTTACCAAATTTGTCAATATATTACTATTTTCTGCTTGAAATGAATAAGTTTGCTTAAATAGATACCGTCTGGGCATTGTTTTAGTTTGTCAAAAAAATTCTGTGTGGAAAGTGTTAACAGTTGTTGGAAAGTTAATAAAGCATAAACAGCCATAAGTGAAGAGTTTTACGGGGAAAAGGGAAATTTCCACATGCAAATGAATACCGTCTGGGCATTGTTTTAGTTTGTCAAAAAACTGCAAAATGTGTAGAAATTTGTGTGATGTTTTGTTTCATTTTATTAATGACCTCCCCTCCCCCAAAAAACCCACACAAAATGGGTCTATCACCCCGACACCCTTGGTGATAGACCTGTGTTGACCAGTACTGATGGGAAAGGGAAATAGAGTGCCCTGATACCCCAATAGAAACTACTGTAAACATGGACATTTTCACGCTACTTTAATTTTCGTGCTTTTTGCGCTCCAAGCAGCTGCAGCGAAAATAAAAAACACGCGAACATATTATTTTGTACAAGTCTATGTAATCAGTGACAGTTGATGTAATGAACTTTCAAATTGCGATTTAAAAACAAGCGAAATGACTGAATGTCAGCAAAGTGCGAAAATTTAATCGCACAAAAATAACAACTTCTGCAATTAGGCCAAATAACAAAAATAATGTGTTTCTTGTCCGGACTTTTTTAAAAATCAGTGAGCCAAATTACAAGCTTTTTGCAAGAATTGTTTCGATATTTATATCACTATCTATGCCAACGAGTATTTCTTGCGTCGTTTTCATTAAAATATAGTTGAACATGACACACTCACACACAACAAAGGCAGGTATGATTTTTGAAATTTTTGAAAATAACAAAAATATTGGAGCGGCGTCAAAAATCGGTGCTGGCGGGACGTGAAACACATAATTTTTGTTACTTGGCCTTACACCTGTACATGACACTAGGGATGAATAGGAAAACAGTCACAGTAATTCCCATATAGGCGTAGTGCCTTGTTGAACCTGGCATGATGAGTTCGTGAATATACATGACACCTGTCAACACAAAATGAGAGTTTAGTCGGAACATTTTATTTTCGGGGTTTGTCTCGATTCAAATACTCAAAAATGCTCAAGCTTTAAAATGATATGCAACAAGTCATAATTGCTCAATGTTTTCCCTATCCAAATTCAAATTGAAGTTGCCAAATGCCTTTGTTTTCTATCGGATTGTTTATTGGACCATATCTCCCAATGCATAATGCACACTTTTTGTGGTAACAGGTCTCATATATGAGGCTTATTAATGTACAGTTAGGCCAACAATAAAAAAGTTTTTTTGAGTGTTCTCATCCGACCGACCCTTATTTTGAAAACTGAGAACAACTTTTTTTTGTTGCTTTAACTGTACAAATGAATACCGACCCTTATTTTGGAAATTCCAGAAAAAGTTTTGTTTTTTCCCACAATTTTGCTTCCTGGAAGAAATACGCTAAAATATATTTCCAATGGTTTCTTTAGTCTTTTAAGGGGGGACTTAAGGAAGTTTTTGATTTGATTTTTTGAATTTTGTGAGTGCTGTAATTATTGAACTATTAATCAAATGTATATAAAAGTATACATTTTTGGAAAGGAAATGGATCAGAGAATCCAAATTTGGCGTCAATTTTGACCAAAAAAGTAGATTTTTTGAGAAAATCACAAAATTCACTTTTTTGACCCAAATTTTTTTGAACAAAGCTAACAAAAAATAATTTTGAGTAAAAAATGGCCAAATCACTTTATAATGATGTTAAGTCACTAATGAAGGGACAATTTATTTTTTTTAAAACCTAATCTAATATTTTTGAAAATTTTGCCAAAAAAATTGAAAAAAATGGATTTTTAATTTTTTTTAACACTTTTTTGTCAAAATTTCAAAAAATATTGGATTAGATTTAAAATTTAAAAAATCGTCCCTCCAGTAGTGTCTTAACATCATCATCAAGTGATTTGGGCATTTTAAACTCAAAATTATGTTTGTTAGCTTTGTTCAAAAAAATTGGGTCAAAAAAGTGATTTTTTTGTGATTTTCTCAAAAAATCAACATTTTTGGTCAAAATTGATGCCAAATTTGGATTCTCTGATCCATTTCCTTTCCAAAAATGTATACTTTTATGTACATTTGAGTCATGGTTCAATAATTACAGCACTAACAAAATTCAACAAAAAACTTCCTTAAGTCCCCCCTTAAACTGTTTTGAAACATGAATGAAGTGATTAAATAACCCATTCATATATATCCAGTAACTATTTCAAAGTTAATAACGCATCTTTTGAATGTGATTTATAAAATTAAAAATAAACTTTTCCTGACTGACCGACCCGACTTCTGAAAGTGATCTATGGCCGTACAATCAAACAATTGTGGTTTTTTGCCTTACAAAGGAAACAATCTGGAAATACAATTAGTTTTGATTTGACAATCGGATAACTACTACATACAATAATATGTTACTGTAATCAGCATTTGGTAGGATATGGCCCGGGGGGGGGGGCACTCAACTTTTTGGGGGTAGGGGTGTGCCGCCCAGGGTCTCAAAAAGGGGGGCTACAGAACTGAACTGAGTGGATTTTATGAAGAAAAATAGGGTCTTAGGAACTGATTTTCTTTAAAAAGTAGGTCTTGAGAACTGGCCTATAGTTCAATTTTGATTAGCAAGAACGCAATTTTTTTGTTTTTTGTGGTTTTAGAACGCAAAATTTTCGAAGAATTGGGGCTTTGGAATGCAAAATGTTCGCGATTTTTGAATTTTCAATAAAATTGGGGTCTTAACTGATGCAGACTCAAAAGGGGGGTCATAAGAGCTAGCAGCAGAGGGTTGAAAAGGGGGTCGACTCAAAAGGGGGGTCATAAGAGCTAGCAGCAGAGGGTTGAAAAGGGGGTCTTCAGCACAGCACATACCTATACCCTTTTCCAATGTCAGTGCCCCCCCCCCCCTGGGATAACTACTACGTACAATAATATGTTACTGTAATCAGCATTTGGTAGGATATGGATTCTGGAATAAGAGGATATTGATATTAATAATTGAGAAGACACAAAAGTTTTGGAAATGAGCCAATGATGCATCGACTAAAAGGTGATGAAATCTTTGGGTAAAAGGACATTAGTCTGGTATAATGTATCTATGCCATGGATCTATAAATAGCAAAGTACTGGTTCTAAAATTAACTCCTCAACAAAAAAGGTCAACATTTTGTTCAATTGTATATGTTCATAATATGTTGCGCAACAATAGAAAGTTGATGCGATCTTCTTTCCGATTCACCAATCACTTGTTTCAAGTGCCCAGCAACTTGCTTGAGAACATGGTTTTCGAGGAGTTTATAATGGAAGTTTTGGAAATGAGCCAATGAGGACGTAAAGGACATTAGTGGCTATCTGTGGTATACATTAACTATGTCATGTATGTATCTATAAAAATATACATTAACTATGTCATGTATCTATACAAATAGAAAGCTGACGCAACTTGCTTGTGAACATGGCCTTTGACAAGTTTAATGGAAGTGTTGGAAATAAGCCAATGATGACGCAAAAAACATTAGTGGCTATCTGTGGTATAGAGAGTATGCAATGCTACGTCACTATGTCCTCATTTGAACTGTGCCTTCAAGATGGATTCCACGGAACAATATGATTTGATCAATTCAGAGCACATAAAGCGGGAAATATGTGACTAGCATGTACCTCCATGATGGCTGCCCAATCCATTGTTATATCGTTCCGGTTGGTTCATTGCATACCCTCTATACATTAACTATGTCATGTATATATACAAATAGAAAGCTGATGCGTTCATCTTTCCAATTCACCGATCACTTGTTTCAGTGCCCAGCAACTTGCTTGAGAATATGGAGAAGTCGCTTGGTGGAGTTCATGGAAGTTTTGGAAATGACCCAATGACCAATAGTAATGGATATTTGGGTACAAGGACATTACGAGGGATTCAGAACCACACGGCCTCATTTCCATTTTTTTCAAAAATTAGATTTTGGAGTCAAAATTTTCAGAAAAAAATTCTCTTCCAGTAACACACAGCCAATCTCATAACACAACCCCTTTCAAAGTTATAGCCAGTAGTATCGTAAGGCCTCATCTCCATCTCCCCAATGTATTTCAAATCTTCAATAGTCTTTTTCCTCAAAATGGAGATAAGGCCTTGTGTTTATGCCCTCGATTAGTGGCTGTCTGTGAAATATAGTAACTATACCATGGATCTATAAATAGCAAAGTACTGGTTCTAAAATTAACTCAACAATAAGGTTCAACATTTTGTTTCATTGTATACTTTGTATATAATGTTTGTTCATAGTGTGTTGTACAACAATAGAAAACTGATGCATTCATTCCGATTCACCTCACTTGTTTCAGTTCCTATCAACTTTGAGGAGTTTATGGAAGTTTTGGAAATGAACCAAGGACACAAAGGACATTAGTTGCTATCTGTGGTATACCTTTAACTATGTCATGTCATGTATCTATAAATATGCATATAAATAGCAATCTATTTAATGTCATATATGAATGATGCAATCAATTGATTTATTTTGAATATAAAAAGTAAATTATGTGAACTATGTAAGCACAACAGACATTTACAAGGTTAATGAACTTGGTTGATTTAGAAATCAAACTGGTATCTCTCTACAAAGAGCTATGAAAGGCCAATCAATGCAGTGGCATAGCTGGGATTTTTTTCAGGGGGGGGGGGCAAGATTTCCAAAATTTCGTAAAAGGTTGGCCCATTTTTTTTACAGTCAGCTCAGAAAATTTGAGAGCAGGATGGGTGTATGTTTTACACAAAACACGCTCAAAAAATGGTCCATGTGAGTTGTCATTATGCCTATACACACTACATCTGAAGAATGGGGCGAGGGCACAATATGGCTTGGCGGCTGGGGCACAAAGGGCTTTGTTGGTAATTTTTGGGAGATTTTTTTCTTGGGGGGGGGGGGGGGGGCATTTGCAGCCCACCTTTAGCTACGCCACTGAATCAATGGGTTCACTGCAACTCAGAAAATATGCATAATACAAGAAACACAAATGGGCAGGGTTAATATCATGCCAATGAAAGTGACGTAAGAATAAGATAAAAGCCCAAACATAACAGAGAACAATATAAAAATATAGATATTAGAACAAATTAATATCTGGAGGTCATGGATATCACAAGAACCTAATTAACAAACTTGGGAATTAAATCTACCAGGAGCTGCCTGTTGTCGCCTGTTGGGGTGTGGCCGTATCATCATACTGCCTTTATGTTTTCACAATGTTTATTAATTCAAAGACCAACCAGACCAATCTGATATTGTTATTGTATTTATAAAAAATGATTACTGGATGACTGTGAATATCTCCATAGAAGATATTTAAACGTATTTAAATGTGGTTTTAAGCAAAACATGCATTTAACTTTGACTTCAAACACATCATTTAACTAAACGCAGTTCTCTGAAAATTTGTTTTAACATGCCTCTGACTTAGGCCAAACAAAGAAGGTCTGTCTCAGAAGCCCGCATACGTTGGTATGTGAAATGAGCTACGGCGCGTAGGTCTATGCGCTGGGGGCTAAAAAACGTCTCTTTTTTTTGGATTTTTTTTTGGATTTTTTTTTTTTATTTTAAAAAAAAAAAATTTAAAAAGTTCTCCGTCAGCTTGGATAAGCAAAAAAAAAAAAAAAATAGCAAAAAAAAAAAAAATCACATACCTCATAGCCTATTTTCTAAAAAAAAAAGCAAAAAAAAAAATTAAAAAAAAGCACAGCACTTAGCTTATTAATTTGCACAATGTTTCTGAGACGGACCTTCTTCTTTGTTTGGCCTTACTGAAAAGTGTTTTTATTTTAAACATGGGTATGAGGGTGGTTTTACATGCGTCTTACTAAACTCATGCACCAGTTGTACACCTTGAATGATTACTCAATCGTCCCCGTTGCGAGCTGACGTGCAGATCGTGTAGTCTTAAAAAAACATTTGCATTTGAGAAATTTGGTCGATATCTATTGTAACCATTTAAATTGAATACCTATATACAGTGAACGCATGACCACTCTGGGGACAAGATTTGCGGAGTTTAAAATCGGGTTCTGCTAACCACATTGTTTGAAAGATAAACTTGCTTTTAATTTCGACACAAGTTCAGTTAGCCACGGTTTTAAGCTAAAACAGTGTTTAGTTCAAGAATGTGGCCCTGAATTATATGTCAATAAATGCATGTGTTGTTTCGAGAGAAATTTGACAAATCAATGCACACACACTGATGTTGATAAGTGAATAATGGCACGTCCATGTAGAGGGAGTGCTATTGTGAGAATATCAACATTTGTGCAAGTGCGTTGATTTTTTGACAAACAAAACATACACATTATATTTACCTAATTTATACACAATAATACAAATCAATATTTTCAATGTTACGCATACTTTTAATCTCTTTAATAACACATAAATACATGTTAACAATTTCTTTATCACCCGCAGTACAAAATTGGTGAACCCTGCTGCATGAACAACTAATCAAAACAAAGCGTGTGCTGCCGACGTGACTATACGCTGCGCACCACGCACATGGAGTACAATTAGACCACTTTCCATGCACTTCGCATATTTTAATTTCCTACTCTGATTGGTTAGTAGCTAGTAAGAGTGTTTGAATTTTGGTTAATCCTTGTAGTTGTAAGCTCTGAATAACAAAAATAAATGTTAGTACTGTTATTGTTATGTCTTACTGTTTTTGTTGAATATCAACGCTGGATGACTGATGAGGTGTCTTACAATTCTGATTATACATGGTCAAGTACTGTTTTACTAAAGCGGCGCTACTGTTATAATTATATACTGTTATTCAGCTCCTGGATTAGAATAAATTAACACAGCTGCAAAGCATGAGATGTTTCTAGACAAGGCCTGCACTCTCTGGTTGTCCGAATAGTCACTAATTCTTCATTAGACGAGGTGCTTTTAGAAACTTGTAAATCCTGCACTGTTTGGTAGTCAAAATCACAGCATCTTTAAGATTACTGATTCTCCACTAGATGAGAGTGTTTCTAGAAACCTGTAAGGCATACACTACCTGGTAGTCTTTACTCATAATCATTTCAGATTACCAGATTGTGTGTTTCTAGATAAAATCATCAATTCGTCCACTTCGCTGATTCTTTGTATACCATCACCGATTCCCTAACATATCAGGTGTTTCTAGATAATAGTTGTAAGGCCTCTACTAATTGGAAGTCAACATCACTGATCCTCTGTATACCATCATCGATTCCCTAACATATCAGGTGTTTCTAGATAGTTGTAAGGCCTCTACTAATTGGAAGTCAACATCACCGATCCTTTAGCTGTAGTCTGAAATGAAACAAAACACACAAAGCAAGGTACGGATTAGTTTTTCAGGTCATTTAAAGGTAGATGACCCGATCACATTTTCGTAACACAGAATTATTTCAAACATACGGAGATTTTTATATCATATGAAAGCTCGTATTTTTCTCATCATCATACTGAAATTTGACGGCCTAAATCGGTATAATTACGGAGAAATCTATGAAATAACGTCGAATTACCGCGAATGGTGGTAACCACCGATATAGTTTGTGTACTACTCAATGGGTACAGTTCACAGCATCTTGTGCGTGTAAAATAAGAACCATTAGAGCTATGCAACTCAAACTTTGGAACACGACTTTTTTAAGGATGACCTTTCATGTAGAATAGAAAACTTCAAGTTGAAAATCGGAATGTGATCGGGTCATCTACCTTTAATTGGGCTATTAATGCAATGTAATTTTTCATTGTCTTGCAATGTAATTTTTCATTGTCTTGCAATGTAATTTTTCATTGTCTTCCAATTTTGCCAAGTCGCAGATGTGCGTGCATGAGTTGTGTTCCATGCCAACCATATGATGTACTCTATTGCATCACGCCTGAGCACGGAGGGTGAGGATCCTTCATCATCGGTCAAATCTTGCCTCGTAACATTATGCTTAGGCCTAAAAATAAAAAAGGTTTGATTGGCGTAACCCGACCGACCCTATTTTAACCGCCGACCCTAAACATTTTTTTTTTTTTTTTTTTGGTATTAGAAAAAGAAAAAAACCCAGTGAAAATGTGTATTTGTGCCATTTGTTTACATCTGTATGGTATATGTGTGCTGGTATATAAAATGTCATAGACGTTTTATAGATTTTAAAAAAAATCAAAAAAAAAATCCGACCTACCTACCCTATTTTTTTTCCTATGTTACGCCAATCAAACTTTTTTTTTAGGCCTTATCCAATCAGAGTTGACGTGTAAACTTCAATTAAGTCTAAGCAGACAACAAAAGTCATCGACATTTCAACTACAGCGCCATCTATCAGTGGGCTCGCCAACTCGTTAAATATGGCTTCGTATCGGCAAGCGAGAGTCAGCCCTCTGACTGGGCGTAGTTATACCATATTTGGTATGCTATATCATTCGTAAACATTTGACATTTGGCAGGTCACTATTTATTATGAGGCTCACTATAGAGGGTATCATTCGGATGTCAAGGACCCTCTAGGCTTATCCATCAAGCTCACTATAATCAAAACAAATAATTGTCGATCATAGAGTCATGATATGCACTCACTCTTAGTGGATGCACTGCATTCCAAAACAACGGGCGCACCAGCTGTAGCGATACACACACTAGGCGCATGGGACCCTGATAGAATCGTGACTCTATGATCGACAATTATTTTTTTTGATTATAGCAAGTGTCCTTCTAGATATACCGTCTGTTTTTCCGGCCCTGCAACATGTGTAAAGTAAACTGCCCAACGGTTATGCATAGGATGTGTTACTTTATACATGTTGAAAGGCCAAATGGAAATACAAAGTTTCGAGGGTAAATCATCACTATTCTGTCAAAACTTTGTATTTCCATCCAGTCTTTCAATATGTACACATCCTATGCATAACCGTTGGGCAGTTTTACTTTACACATGTTGCAGGGCCGGAAAAACAGACAGTTTTTCTAACTAGGGCTTAAACTCACCCTATACTCCTGTATAACAGCAGACCAATCCTGAGCAGCATCATCAACACTTTGAAAGTGCTCTTGCCCCTGAACATGTATAAAGCAACACATTCTATGCATAACCTTTGGGCAGTTTTACTTTACACATGTTGCAGGGCCGGAAAAACATACAGTATTTCTAACTAGGGCTCAAACTCACCCTATACTCCTGTATAACAGCAGACCAATCCTGAGCAGCATCTATCAACACTTTGAAAGTGCTCTTGCCCCTGAACATGTATAAAGCAACACATCCTATGCATAACCGTTGGGCAGTTTTACTTTAAACATGTTGCAGGGCCGGAAAAACAGACGGTATTTCAAACTAGGGCTCAAACTCACCCTATACTCCTGTATAACAGCAGACCAATCCTGAGCAGCATCTATCAACACTTTGAAAGTGCTCTTGCCCCTGAACATGTATAAAGCAACACATCCTATGCATAACCTTTGGGCAGTTTTACTTTACACATGTTGCAGGGCCGGAAAAACAGACAGTATTTCAAACTAAGGCCAAACTCACCCTATACTCCTGTATAACAGCCATCCAATCCTGAGCAGCATCTATCAACACTTTGAAAGTGCTCTTGCCCCTGAACATGTATAAAGCAACACATCCTATGCATAACCGTTGGGCAGTTTTACTTTACACATGATGCAGGGCCATAAAAACAGATGGTATTTCTAACTAGGGCTCAAACTCGCCCTATACTCCTGTATAACAGCAGTCCAATCCTGAACAACACTTTGAAAGTGCTCTTGCCCCTGAACATGTATAAAGCAACACATCTTATGCATAACCGTTGGGCAGTTTTACTTCACACATGTCGCAGGGCCGGAAAAACAGACGGTATTTCTAATTAGGGCTCAAACTCACCCTATACTCCTGTATAACAGCAGTCCAATCTATCTAGCAGCATCTATCAACACTTTGAAAGTGCTCTTGCCCCTGAACATGTATAAAGCAACACATCTTATGCATAACCATTGAGCAGTTTTACTTTACACATGATGCAGGGCCGAAAAAACAGATGGTATTTCTAACTAGGGCTCAAACTCACCCTATACTGTAAAAGCCAATATTTTCGCGTACAGATATTTTCGCGGATTTTGATATCAAAGACATTTCGCGAATTGTTTTTTCGCGGGCGACCGTCTGAAAGCATTGCATGAATGTGTAAAGCAATATTTTCGCGTGTTATAATTTTTGCGGGAAAAGATTTTGCGCGAATATTTCAGCTTTTACAGTACTCCAATATAACAGCAGTCCAATCCTAAGCCGCATCTATCAACACTTTGAAAGTGCTCTTGCCCCTGAACATGTATAAAGCAGCACATCCTGTGCATAACCATTGGGCAGTTTTACTTTACACATGATTCAGGGCCGGAAAAACAGACAGTTTTTCTAACTAGGGCTCAAACTCACCCTATATAACAGCCGTCCAATCCTGAGCAGCATCTATCAACAGTTTGAAAGTGCTCTTGCCCTGAACATGTATAAAGCAACACATACTATGCATAACCGTTGAGCAGTTTTACTTTAAACATGTTGCAGGGCCGGAAAAACAGACAGTATTTCTAACTAGGGCTCAAACTCACCCTATACTCCTGTATAACAGCAGACCAATCCTGAGCGGCATCTATCAACACTTTGAAAGTGCTCTTGCCCCTGAACATGTATAAAGCAACGCATACTATGCATAACCGTTGAGCAGTTTTACTTTAAACATGTTGCAGGGCCGGAAAAACAGACAGTATTTCTAACTAGGGCTCAAACTCACCCTATACTCCTGTATAACAGCAGACCAATCCTGAGCAGCATCTATCAACACTTTGAAAGTGCTCTTGCCCCTGAACATGTATAAAGCAACACATCCTATGCATAACCGTTGGGCAGTTTTACTTTACACATGTTGCAGGGCCACAAAACAGATGGTATTTCTAACTAGGGCTCAAACTCACCCTATACTCCTTATAACAGCGGACCAATCCTGAGCGGCATCTATCAACACTTTGAAAGTGCTCTGCCCCTGAACATGTATAAAGCAACACATACTATGCATAACCGTTGAGCAGTTTTACTTTACACATGTTGCAGGGCCAGAAAAACAGACAGTATTTCTAACTAGGGCTCAAACTCACCCTATACTCCTGTATAACAGCAGACCAATCCTGAGCAGCATCTATCAACACTTTGAAAGTGCTCTTGCCCCTGAACATGTATAAAGCAACACATCCTATGCATAACCGTTGGGCAGTTTTACTTTACACATGTTGCAGGGCCGGAAAAACAGACAGTATTTCAAACTAGGGCTCAAACTCACCCTATACTCCTGTATAACAGCCATCCAATCCTGAGCAGCATCTATCAATACTTTGAAAGTGCTCTTGCCCCTGAACATGTATAAAGCAACACATCCTATGCATAACCGTTGGGCAGTTTTACTTTACACATGTTGCAGGGCCGGAAAAACAGGCGGTTTTTCCAACTAGGGCTCAAACTCACCCTATACTCCTGTATAACAGCAGACCAATCCTGAGCAGCTATGCGTGGTATCACGTCTAAGATGACATTGATGGCTTTGTCTGCGTTCGCTTTAAACGTCTTCAATACTGCTTCCACAGAAACCTGTTGTGTGAAAAGAAGCCATAAAATGATTAAAATAAAGAGATGATGAAGATAATGTAATCCCTTAATGCGACTATTAGTTTTACCATATGTCATGCGATCTGTGAAAACCCGGCGGATGTCGCAAAATGTGAACTAGGGATTATGGGTAAAATATAAAAATTAAAAAAACTAAGAAATAAAAAAAACTTTTTTCTTTTTTTAAGATTTTTTTAAAGAAAATTAGTTTCCAATACTTTATGTCATCATCTTTCATGAAATTCCACCTTCAAAAACTTACTTAGGTCACTTTTATTATTAACCTTATAATGTTATTATATTGAATTATGTATCTTTTTTGGTCTGTTTTAATGATTTCTTGTTTTGTAGCTTTTGATAACATCATTCACTCATAACTTTTTTTGTAGTGATCGTAGAAAAATGATTGAAACAGTTTTATAATCAGCACAATTTGAGCTTTCTTACGATATAAATATCTCCAATATGAAAAATGCCACCATGTGGCGGGTTTTCACAGATCGCATCACACTTTGCCTTCCCTTCTTTTATGTGTATTTTTGTGTACAGCGCTCTGAGGTTTTTATACATGTTGCGCTTTATAAATACGTTATATTATTATATACAAAACAGATTTTACAGAAACCTTCCCAACTTATCTTTCTCAAGGATTACTGAAGCAATACTAGGCATGTTTGTACTTCTTTCTCATGGTGATTCCAAATACGGCAATGAAATTTTGAAACATTTTGTAAAATTTTAGAATGTCGTCTGCTTGCTTTGAAATTTGAAAGACTTTCCTGAACTCGTAAATTTATCTTGACCATATTTTTCAATAGAAAACAGTACAGAACTTCATCAACTTGTACAGGAATCTGCGTCCAATTTTGGGAATTTTCATCATAAAGCATTCCCCCACTATAATTGTGTTCACTTATGTACACAGTTGCAATCGTAACCCGGTGTTAAAACACAGTGTCAAACCCTAGAATTCTATTTACAGAAAAAAAAGAGAAAAAAGCTTATTTATAAAAATTGAATTTTAAAGTAATTAGGAAACGCATTGCTACGTAACCAAGAGGATATTTTAGTTTTATGTTTAAAAATGTAATTTGAAGAAAAAAAATGCATTTAGTTGATGAAATCAAAGATAAATCCCATAAAAATGATCACATGATATGCCTTTAACTTACATTAGTGAGAGTAGCAACCATGTTTGGCACACAATTTAACACTGTCTATGTGACAGGCGACTGCAGAAGACAGTTGTAAAAGTTCATAAAAATGTCAAAATAATTAAATTATATTGCAATATTTGGAATCGCCATGAGAAATACATCACATTTATTGATTACGGTAATGAGCTCAGAGAACTAAATACAACAGTGCCATTTTATGAGAACAAACGGAATAAACTGTTGCGTCAACGAAAATATGCAAGGAATTCATGTACACCTAGCACAAAAAGTCCCTGACCAAGTGCTTTGATGTTGGCTAATTCAAAATAGATAATCGCTACCAAAAATCTGAGATATACATTAAATGAGCAAATTCCTTCTCCGCAGTTTGATACCTTATTCAAATATTGAATGGTAACTTTTAAAGTTATGGCGATTTCAATGACAACGCATAACAACAGCAAAGTTGCACTAGAAATGGTTTTCTATGGGGTATCATTGATTTGTGTGTGATTACTGTCATAACTGTGTGCTAACTAAACCAGCCACCTTGGTATCTGGATGAATGGGTCTGGAGTGATAACTGCAATTTGCGGTATAAAGGGTGTGACTAGCTAGCTGTGAAGATTAAACGTCTTTTTAAGAATACTAATTTTAATGGACGCCTCCTGGTCACAGTAAGACACACACGCAGGCCTCGAAATAAGAATAAAAATCAAAGGGTCCTCTGGACCCTTGCCTCTGAAATTCCAAGGGTTCTCACTTATATTCAAGGGTCCAAAACATTTGAAATTCAACATGAGTGGGGCTACTTTTGGATTCAAGATGTCTGGATAACATATAGCATAACATAATGTGGATTCCCCATATTTTAAACCCTGCTGTTAATGTTAAAGTACTACTACATCATAGGATATGTCATAAGCAACATCTTTATTTAAAAAAATGCACACACAATTTTCTGTATGTATTTTATTTTTGTGGGTCCTGAGGACCCCCATGATAGAAGAGTCAAGGGTCCTCACTATTTTTTTAGGGCTTTTGGCCCGAGGGCCCTCCTTATTTCGAGGCCTGCACACACACAGGGGTACATCCTGTTCAGCTCACGAGCATGATTGAAAACAATTACAAAATGCTGATAACCAATACTTTTGAGGGGTAGGTTGACCTCACATACTTTTATGTGAGGCCAACCTAAATGTGACGTGCTATGTGCCATGCATCCATTGGTTATTCAAATGAATATATTTCACTATTAACACATTTCCACCCGGCAGGCGTCTTCTGCAGACGACATTCCAAAATTTCACAAAATGTTTCAAAAATGTCAAAATTATTAAATTTCATTACCATTATTTGGAATCACCATGAGAAATCCATTGAAATGAGTACAAACATGCCTACTATTGGTTCAGTAATCCTTGAGATAGACCTCGACAATTGGGAAAGGTTTCTGATAAATATTTTTTGTATATGTGTGGTGGCATGGGAAAACCCCTCACATGGTCTTTTTTAGCAACTTGTTTTTTTCTTTGGCGGAGAGCTTCATAATCTACTGAGTATTGGACTGTTTGAATTTTTCAGAAATTCCATCTAGAACTACAGTAATAGTATTTTAAAGTCGGCAAGTTTAAACGCAACACTACAAATTGAAACTGACAATTCAAAGGTGTACACAACATCTTGTAATTGCTCTAATAATAATAAAACTACATTGTTATGTCACACAGAATAGCTTGTCATCATATGAAAAGGACTTTTGATATGAACCTAGTTTTTGCGATATTATTAACAATTGTAAGTTCTTCACTTCCAAAATCTTTACAATGCATTGTCGGAATTCACAAGTGGTTACCATGGTAACAATGTCATTTTACGTAGAATTTTACAATAAGCATTTACACATAAAATTTGATAAACATGGTTCAGAAAAGTACTAAAATAAACTTAACATCTGGAATTTTGCATAAAAAACTCCTGGAGACTAAAGTTCAAGGTATAATCTCTATCTTTGGATCAAATTTGGAAAATTGACTTGGAACTCAGTTGTTAGGAATATTTTGGTATGACCCAGATATCTCAATATTAACACTACTAGCAACTTCCGACGGGTTTTCCCATACCACCACACATATGGTAAAACAAATAGCTGCGTGAAAAGTGTTAAAAACCAATCAGAAACATTGTTAGATAGGCAGGCACTGCTCAGGGGTGTTAACACATGTAGAGAAGAAGGTAAATTTAGACCATGTCACCCCTTGTTGATCAACAATGTTAAGTGCCTGGTTCCATTCAATGCATGTTTCCCATTGACTGTTGTATTGACTGCTGTTGTTATAGATGACTGGTTTGGTTTATAATGGACACCCCTTCGAATTGCGCGCACATACCGGCAGGCAAGCATTTGTTTGCTTGGCTGCTGTGACATTACAGGTGATATCGTCTATAGAAAAGGACCAGTTGACTAATCAGTTTTTTGCTATTCATTGTTCAAATTGTTTGTTTAACCGACAAAGGAGACACAAATTAACTTGGACTATACGTCATTAATCTGACAGTGACATCACAGCGTATTCCAATGATCATACCTCATTATTGCGTGCATCCTTGTAACAAGCTGGAATTACTACCATTCATACACTCTTAGTAGTGTCGAACCAATCAGAAAGCAGGAAACTAAAGTACACAGAGTGCATTGAAAATGTCTAATGCATGCACTCCGCATGTTCGCCGCTCACAATAGCACTCCCCTGCTGGGTCGTGCCATTATTCACACATCAACATCAGCGGGTGTCCATTGACTTGTCTAATTTCTCTCGAAAAACAACACATAAGCATTTATTGACCTTTAGATTCATACACTCTTAGTAGTGTCGAACCAATCAGAAAGCAAGAAACATAAATACGTGGAGTGCATTGAAAGTGTCTAATGCACGGCGTTTTAATGCGCGCACCACACGCTTTGTTTTGATTCGTGGTTCAGGCATTGCGGGTTCGCCGATTTTCACTGCGGTTGTTATATTAGCTAACTTGTTAACACAATTTTTATTTGTTATTGCACAGATCAAGATTATGCTTAAATTGTGAATTTTGATTCATATAGTGTCGTGTATTAATTAGGTCAATACATGTTTTGTTTCTCAAAAAAATTAGAAAAATCAATGCACTTGCTCAAATGCTGATATGCTCACAATAGCACTCTCCCTTCAGGGTTGTGCCATTATTCACACATTAACATCAGCACGCTTGCATTGATTTGTCTGATTTCTCTCGAAACAACACATACAGATTTATTGACTTATAAACGCAATCCAAGACAAATTTCAGTTCAGTTCAGTTTATTTTCCTGACACTCGCGCATAAATGCTCAGCAAATCACTATACGCTCTGATATCTCTGCACACGATTAGATGCAATAAGCATAATACTAAGGCCCATCAGTTACAAAAGGTAAATTGTGATGCAGAACATCCAAAGAGGGGACTTTGCAGGTGAAGTCAATTTTAGTTTATCACATGTCCTCTCCGAGCATTTCTAAGCTTTAAAATGACACCAAATGTATCATAATTTATCTAGGCATTCAGATTTTACGAGTGAAAATGACTCCTAAATTCTTGTTTTTTCTGTCAGTTTTCAGCTATATCTTGAAAACCACACAGCCGCAAAATCCTCCCTTTTGATGTGGTGCATCACAATTGATATGAATGACTGTATTTCCAACATGGATGCCAACATCTGCACAATTTGTTGTTCATTTGGTACTTTTACCAACTATAGCATCACACTCACCGCCTCCTCTCCATCTCGCCAGCAATCATAATCTGTTGCCAAGGCGATCGCAGCATAACAAAGCCCGGCCTCTTTGGCCAGCACCACTTCCGGCACCGTCGTCATGTTGATCACATCCCCGCCCCACATCCGGAACATCTTGCTCTCGGAGCGCGAAGAAAAGCGGGGGCCTTCAATCGTTACCATGGTACCCGATGGGTGATAGGCGTATCCGAGATGGTCTAGGGATGCCTTTAAGTTCTAAACAAAGTATGAAAGAGAAAATAACATGATGACTGAAATATCTCAAACAATGTCATTTTTGGATAGAAGTTTCCTACTGTCAACGCTGAATTTTTCCCAGATTGATTCCCGATGTGATAGAGCCAGGTTTTTTCCACAAAATGTTCTTCATTTATGCTCCCCTGTGACTGTATTCCCCAAACCATTCCTGGGGTTAGGGTCTTTTTAGGCCACAACAAAAGGCGATATGCCACAACAAAAGACAAACCCGTTCTCCGTCCCACGTAGGGTTGTACGGTCAGATGGGAGGGGGGAGGGGGTTACCAAAACGCGATAGTTTGGGTTTACTTTCAGCAATTTTCTAAAAATGTTTAAAAAAATAAACAAAAAATTCAACAACAAAAAAACAAAATGTTCCCAATTCTTTCTTGTACATTTTTTTGGTAGGGGGGTGCAAAAATTTAAGAAATTTTAGTGAATTTTCTACAAAGAAATCAAATTGAAAATTCAAGGGGAAAAATGGGTTGGTCGGGCCCATAGAACAGGATGGGTATTTTTTGTCGCCTTAGAGAAGAGATTTGTTGTGTTGGTGTGGGTTCCCCCTCCCCCTCCTTATAAACACATTAAAGTGACCATACCTTTCTCGTTTCAGGACAAAACGGCGTGTGCATGGGGATGTGGCAAACCCCTCGTGGGCTCTCGGGGGCGCCGTCATAAAACGTCTGCTGTCGTTTGGTCGTCCTGTCTATGAACTGATCTAACAGGACTATGTCGCCGGGGTGTATGCGTTCCTGCAGCGAGCCGCAAGCCGTGGTGACGATAACATGCGTGCAGCCTTCTTCCTTGAGGGCGTGAATGTTGGCGCGGAAGTTGATGTTGGACGGATGCACATTGTGAAGTCGCCCATGCCTATTGGAAAATAAGGTATATGTTAGAAAAGAAGTTGGGTCTAAAATCAATCCAATGTGATCCTTTTTATACATTAGCATCATTCTGATACTCTCATAATGAATAAAACCACTTAATTTTGCGAATTTTCGCGTGGGATGTTGATTCGCAAAATAAAATATCGCGAAACTGACAATTTTGCATTTCAAGTAACAGTAACATTTCCAGATTCGCAAAAATGAAACAGCTATTTTATGTTGACCTTTGCACCGTGAATAAATAGAGATTATGTATATATGTATGAAATTGCAAATATATCCATTAGCAAAAATATTGGCCTTATATACAGTACTACAACAATTTTAACATGATTGAATATGCTAAATATATTCAACACTGTTTGATGCGCAGCATCTGGCATAATATACAGTCATCAAAAATAACTTCCCGAGCAATAAACATGCTGATAACTCTAAGAGTACAGTGTATAACTCCTACTTATGTGACCTGCTCCCACAAAATGAGCGTAAAGTCGTGGCGAAGATGTTGCTGAATTGAGCTAGGATAGCATGTTATTGATTTTTGCCGTTTGTTGTTAGTACGGACCAAGCCCTTTTATTTATAGGGGTATTATAAAATAAATAGCCTGGCATGGCTGGTAATACTCTTAAAATAAGTATACATACTGCTATTTTAGAATTCCCCTTAATAGAAGGGACCATGGGTCCATACCAACAACAATTTAAACGGCCAATCAATAACATGCTATGCTGCCTCAATTCAGCAACATCTTCGCCTCGACTTTACGCTAATTTTGCGGGAGTACATGTAGGTCACATATTATATCAAACTATAAAGTTATTTAGAAATTTCTCCTCTTAAGCAACATCTTCGCCTCGACTTTAAGCTAATTTTGTGGGAGCAGGTCACATATTATATCAAACTATAAAGTTATTTAGAAATTTCTCCTCTTTAACCCTTACAGCCCCAGATCCCATGAAATCCCATTTCCCAGCATCCTGGTTCCACCTGGCGCTGAGGTTTTTGTCTGAAATAATGGCCCCGGGCTATATAGCTGGGCGAATACACTCGCCCAGCACAGCTTCCCCCGTGGCGCAGTTGGTAGAGTGTCCGCCCGCCAACCGAGAGGTCGTGGGTTCAAACCCCGGGGCGTGGCACCTCTTGTTGTGTGTGCTTTTTTCGCTTGAAAAAAATTTCGTTGGAAAATCCACCGGGTGGGTTAGGGTTATTGAACGATTTTTTTTTTTCTTCTTTTTAATTTTCACTTTTTTTCTCTAATTTTACCCTGATTAACCCTTACAGCCCCAGATCCCATGAAATCCCATTTCCCAGCATCCTGGTTCCACCTGGCGCTGAGGTTTTTGTCTGAAATAATGGCCCCGGGCTATATAGCTGGGCGAATACACTCGCCCAGCTATATAGCCATTAGCAAAAATATTGGCCTTATATACAGTACTACAACAATTTTAACATGATTGAATATGCTAAATATATTCAACACTGTTTGATGCGCAGCATCTGGCATAATATACAGTCATCAAAAATAACTTCCCGAGCAATAAACATGCTGATAACTCTAAGAGTACAGTGTATAACTCCTACTTATGTGACCTGCTCCCACAAAATGAGCGTAAAGTCGTGGCGAAGATGTTGCTGAATTGAGCTAGGATAGCATGTTATTGATTTTTGCCGTTTGTTGTTAGTACGGACCAAGCCCTTTTATTTATAGGGGTATTATAAAATAAATAGCCTGGCATGGCTGGTAATACTCTTAAAATAAGTATACATACTGCTATTTTAGAATTCCCCTTAATAGAAGGGACCATGGGTCCATACCAACAACAATTTAAACGGCCAATCAATAACATGCTATGCTGCCTCAATTCAGCAACATCTTCGCCTCGACTTTACGCTAATTTTGCGGGAGTACATGTAGGTCACATATTATATCAAACTATAAAGTTATTTAGAAATTTCTCCTCTTAAGCAACATCTTCGCCTCGACTTTAAGCTAATTTTGTGGGAGCAGGTCACATATTATATCAAACTATAAAGTTATTTAGAAATTTCTCCTCTTTAACCCTTACAGCCCCAGATCCCATGAAATCCCATTTCCCAGCATCCTGGTTCCACCTGGCGCTGAGGTTTTTGTCTGAAATAATGGCCCCGGGCTATATAGCTGGGCGAATACACTCGCCCAGCACAGCTTCCCCCGTGGCGCAGTTGGTAGAGTGTCCGCCCGCCAACCGAGAGGTCGTGGGTTCAAACCCCGGGGCGTGGCACCTCTTGTTGTGTGTGCTTTTTTCGCTTGAAAAAAATTTCGTTGGAAAATCCACCGGGTGGGTTAGGGTTATTGAACGATTTTTTTTCTTCTTCTTTTTAATTTTCACTTTTTTTCTCTAATTTTACCCTGATTAACCCTTACAGCCCCAGATCCCATGAAATCCCATTTCCCAGCATCCTGGTTCCACCTGGCGCTGAGGTTTTTGTCTGAAATAATGGCCCCGGGCTATATAGCTGGGCGAATACACTCGCCCAGCACAGCTTCCCCTGTGGCGCAGTTGGTAGAGTGTCCGCCCGCCAACCGAGACGTCGTGGGTTCAAACCCCGGGGCGTGGCACCTCTTGTTGTGTGTGCTTTTTTCGCTTGAAAAAAATTTCGTTGGAAAATCCACCGGGTGGGTTAGGGTTATTATAAGTTGAGACATTGCAGAAGAGTGGTTGATAATTGAGGAAGCTACGATCCCAAATGTAAAGTACAAATACGGCACCCAGCGTGAAAATAATGTCGCGTGGAAAATATCCACGTATATAATTTGATATTTTCAAGTAGGGGTAATACTTTAAGAGTTATAGGCACATTTATTACCTGGTAAGTTACTTTTTGTGATGACTGTATATAAATATACAAAGATCAATTCTGCAGCTTAACATGAAGCAACTGATTAATGAGTACACTAGAATAACTACCAATAGTAAAACCATTATTGATTTAATCTTTATTTCTCGTCCAGAGCTTATTGCTACTTATGGCGTGCACAGTCTTGGTCTTAGTGATCATTCATTAATTTATGTTGTACGTAAACACAGGCAAATTAAACTCCCACCAAGAACTGTTTTTTCAAGATGCTTTAAGAATTTCAATGAGTCAAACTTTATTAACAATGTACAGCAAATTAAATGGGCTCAGATATGTTGTATTGATGATGTTAATGTTGCACTTAGTAAATGGCAATCATTATTTACTGAGGTGTGCAATGCCCATGCTCCTTTTAAAGAGAAAAGGATCAAAGGTTACCTCCCTGAATGAGTTAATCATGAATTTCTCAAAATGTCTAAGGACCGTGATTATTATTATGCTAAAGCTCATAAAACTAATAAACAAATCTACTGGGATAAGGCAAAGGCTTTAAGAAATAAAGTTAACAATATGAAGTTTCATCTTAAAAAGAACTACTGTAACAGTCGGAACGCCTCTTAGCCGAATAACCGTTAAAAGGTCAATTATTACCGAAACGAACTTCGCAATTGTGAACCGCGCACTTTCGGTACTAAAACCGAGTTAAACTCCCGCGGAATCTGAACTATCATTTCAAGAGTGATCTTGAGGTCAAATGTAAGTCTTTTTTGGAGATTAATGTCTTGAAATATTCCTAATAATACAATCTATCTTACTAACTTATCGAAACCAGTCTCAGACATTTACAAGCAGAGTATTTCACATGGGAAGTTTGCAATTGTTTCGATATCGAAAGTGAAATGTACAAAAGTAGCGTTTAATTGATCTGACAAACAGCTGTCTTAAACAGCGAAATTACAAAATTGTCACATATTCAGATAAATGAGGGTTTTAGTCATTATTATTTCCTAAATCGATTTTACGACGTGACCATTTAAGTAGATAAAAACAGATTGTAAGAGAGAGTAAAATTTGGAACCATTGGTATTTTGTCCATTGTCCATTCCTATGCGATCGCATTATATTTTGATGTTTGTGCGGATTGCAGGCTTTGTGCATAGGAGGGACATCTTTCGAGGGAAATATTTTTCAACTTATGAGCTAAATAACTGTGATATCCTTTTTATCTAATAGAATAAATAATGTTTTTGCATCATGTGGCTCTAGAAACAGAATTGATGAAGTGTTTAAATCTCACGGATATAACTAGTTTCCCTTGATAGCTTAGATGGTAAAGGGTTCGCTTGGAGAACGAAAGGTCCGGGGTTCGAAATCGATCCTTCTGCTCTGCACATTTTCATATGATTTATTTTTTTCTCGTCAAAATCATTTTTTGTGTGTGACTTATTTATGAATGTTTGGTTCATTTCTTTTTCATAAGTTAACAGATCCCCACCATTCTAGTATAAATAATCCCAAAGCAACAAACAAACCTCGGCATAGTGCTCGGGATCAGAGAGACTTTAAAGTTGTATTGTATTTCCTGGTATAAAAGACGCGACGTATTTTTTTCATATACGCACGGAGTCACGGACGGCCCATGATGTGACGTTTAGAAGATGGTTTTCATGACAATGTTTTGCTGCACTTACACCTGATTTTCCTCATAATGCGTAATGTGTCTAGTGAAACTGATATTTGAGTGGGTGAAGGGATAACCTGAGCACAATCGCACCCAGACGGAATATCGGATAAGAAACATGGTCATCATAAATCATCATAAAACAATCATAAATAAATTAAAAACCCAACAAAATTGATTTTGATGAGAAAAAATAAATCCGTGACATTGTGCAGGATCGAACCCCGGACCTCCCGTTCTTCAAGCGAGCGCTTTACCATCTACGCTATCAAGGGAAACTAGCTATAACCGGGAGATTCAAACACTTATTGTCAAGTGCCAAGTTTTGGTCACTACAATTGAGCTTCACATCAGGCTTCAAATGATGCGGCAAAAATCGTCTTAAACACTATTACTATTTCAAACACGAAGGATATCAAACAACTCATTATAATGTGCCACTGTATAGATGGATTTTTTACGACGTTGTAAAATAAGGGATTTACGGACGTTTTCATCTAAAATTGGCTACCATTTCTTCCAGTTCATGTCAGTTTTTACACCGATGCAGTAGCATGAAATCTCACATTTCGGGTCGTTGGTGTCTGAATATATTGATTCGATAAGACAGTATGAAGTAAAATAGATGTATGCTTCATTGTAGGTTAGTGGGTAAACGATCAGCGGTCTCCTTTTGTATATATTTTGTCCTAAATAAGTGTTAGTTATTTATAAATAGGTGATCGACTAAATTTGAATTTTTCGTGTTTACATTAGGACGCCCTCGTACCTAATAATTTGGGGTCAAATCGAACTTGCGTTCCGACTATAATCAGGCAGTTACTAACAATATGAATAACAGTAAAAACTTGTGGAACGTTTATAGAAAATAATTCCAAATAAATCTTCACCAGTCCCTAATATTGTTAATTCACATGATGGAACACCTAGCTCAAAGGACACAGCTAATGCTTTCAACAACTATTTCACTTCAATTGGTGTCAAACTTGGTGAGAAATTCAACACTAATATAAAGCAGAATTGTCCTTGTAATAATTCATGTTCAGATAGTGATGATGTATTTAATTGTAAGCATAGATTCACATTTTATGAAATTTCACCAGAATTTGTAATCAATCAGATTAGCAAAATGAGTAATGATAAATCAGCTGGACTAGATCAATTTAGTGTCAGGTTTCTTAAATTAGCTGGACCATATAATTCTGAATCGCTTTCTTATATTTGCAATCTATCATTATTAAGTTCCGTTTTTCCAGATGATTGGAAAAAAGCTAAGGTAACGCCTATTTATAAATCAGGTAGCAAATCAGATGTTGGTAACTATAGACCTATTTCAGTATTACCAATTGTATCTAAGATTATTGAAAGAGCTGTTCATGATCAATTATATGAATATGTCACTAGTACAAATATTCTCTCTAATGCTCAGTCTGGTTTTCGAGCTAAACATTCAACAACCACAACTCTTCTTGAATTCCAAGATGTTATTTTAAATAATATGGATAATGATTATGCTACAGGGGTTATTTTTCTTGATTTAAAGAAAGCATTTGATACTGTCAATCATGAAATATTGATTGACAAACTAAAACATTATGGAGTTCAATGTAAAGAACTTTCGTGGTTCAAATCATACCTAAGTCATAGATTACAAGCTGTAAATGTTAACAGTAGCCTTTCAAATTTCGAGCACATAAATATTGGTGTACCGCAAGGCTCTATATTAGGTCCATTACTTTTTATTATATTTGTAAATTGTCTGCCAAATGCTGTAAATTGTAAAACTATTATGTATGCAGATGACACCTCATTATTATGTAGAGCCAAAAACCCTGATAATCTTTCAAATGACTTAACTACAAATTTGAATCTTATAGCAAACTGGTTGGAGGCTAACAAGCTAACACTAAATGTTAACAAAACTAAAGTAATGCTTTTTGGTACCACCTACATTTTAAATAGATTTAGTCATGTTACTCTCTCCTACAAGAATTCAATTATTGAAATGGTAAATGAATTCAAATATCTTGGTGTAAAATTTGATAAGAATATGTCATGGTCATCACATGTAGATTATTTATCTAATAATATCTCAAAAAGAATTGGTATTATTAGACGTGTTAAGCATTTTCTCCCACATAATACTCTTTTGATGTTATCAAATGCTCTTGTAATGCCTCACTTTGATTATGCTAGCCAAGTATGGTCTAACTGTTCTCAGACGTACCAAACTAAACTACAGACTCTCCATAATCGTTTAGCTAGAACAATTTTATCTGCTGATATTAGAACACCTATTAATGATATGATGACTTTACTCAAGTGGGTAAAACTAAATGAAAGGTGGACAAAACAAATGCTTACCATTGTATTCAAATGTTTAAGAAATATCAGTCCAGATTATTTATCATGCCAATTTGATTTTGTACATAATAGTCATACTTATACAACAAGAAATCATACATCAAATACTCTATTGATTCCCAAATCTAATAGCAATTCTGGTAAACGTACATTTCATGCCAGAGCTTCTTCTCTTTGGAACAATGTTTCACCCAAAATACGTATTGAGTTAAGGAATATATGTCACTAAGTCAATTTAAGTCATGTTTACTACTTCAAACTAAATTATAATTATTTAGTATAGTATTATATATTTATGTGTATACCTTTTCTTTCTTCTTTGTAAATAATCTGTTTATGTATGCATAAAATGAGGGCCTACTTGGAAAGCAGTGTGTGTACACTGAAGTATCTTACCCTCAATAAATAAAGCATAAATAAAATAAATAACCTTATAATCCTCAAAAGTTCACATTATGATTTGATAGCAACAGCAACAGATTTGCATCCAACATACTGTAAAACACTATAATTTCGCGGATACTTTGTTTCACAAATGTAAAATTACTACTATTTTCGCCAATCTGGAAATTTTACTGTTACTTACAATGCAAAATTGTCAATTTCGTGGTGCATTTCATTTCGCAAATCCATGTCCCTTGCGAAATTCGCGAAATTAAATCCATCACAAAATTAAGCGGTTTTACAGTATTTGCACATTAGACAAAACTTGCACCTAAACCAATTAAAGTCCTTATCTACAATGGCTGCCATGTGTAAGAATTGCTTTGTCACAAGGATGAACCAGAAGGATATAACACATGGCAGCTATTACAGATAACTCTTTTTAGTGAATGTGAACAAAATTGACCATATCTGCAATAGCTGCTCTAAGTTACATTTAGCTTATGCCAATTGTATGCATATATGTGACCCATCACATCAAAATGGACATGTCGGAGGCCCAAGTCAAATCTGAGTTATTGGTATGACTTCAAAGAGCACATTTGAAGCTTTGAAATGACACCATGTTGAAAGTAATCAGACTTTGTAATCACAAGATATGATTTCAAGAAGCATATTTTTTTTTTATTATTTTCTTTATATTTCATCAAATATATTGGCCTCTATCTCAAAACTGTGTTTGCCGACAACATGTCCTTTTTGATGTGACATGGTCACATATATGCTAGCCCATTTACACCAACTGGCACTTATTGCACTATTCCCCGCACTAAACCCTCAATATTTGCATCTACCCCTTTTAGCAGGCTTGTTAGGGGCACATCAATTGATTATTTGGGAAGGACATAAATATGTTTTGGAAAAATGGTTGAAGGAATACCAGTACATTAAATGTGAAATTAGAACAAATTTCACCATCACCACCTCATTTTGCCTCAATTTCTCTCTTCCCCCCCCCCCTTTTTTTTGTTGTCAGACCAAAACCCCCATGTCCCATACAAGCTGTTAACAAAATTTTACAATGAAAATTACATAAATTAAGCAGCTATACTAAAATTAATCACACAGTATGATAGTAGTTGGTTAACTAATTATTGAAATGAACAGATGTTGTCAATTAAGTAGTTTTTCTAGGAAATACATGCTTTTTATTCGCTAGTTGTATTGATAATTGCGCATAATAAATTTACATCTATCTTATTGCATTGAATTCATGAAAGTCATTTCTGACCAGTTTTAGTCAATTTTGGTTTAAAAATATTGAAATCCCTATAAAAAAATGTAAAAAACAAAAATGGTAAGAACTAAACACAACACCAAAAGTAAGTCCCCCTCTCAAAATGTCGTCATAACATCATAAGGTAAAACATTTTATCAATAAAACTTAGTTAGAAATAATCCTATGGCTGTTTCCTAAGTGGTGTTTGAAAATGAAAGTTGTCCATGACTTCATGGCTGAATGAGCTCAAAGGAAAGACAAAAACTGCCCTTCTCAAAAGTCACAAAAGTTTATGAATTGCTTCTTACTAATGGAAAAACACCCGTGGTTGAGCGAATATTACTGTAATGTGTAATCAATTCATGATCATTCAGCCATGTAAATCCCCTTCTTGGCTCAGATATTAGCACAGTGAGTTGTGACTTTTGAGAAGGGCAGTTTTTGTCTTTCCTTTGAGCTCATTCAGCCATGAAGTCATGGACATCTTTTATTTTCAAACACCACTTAGGAAACAGTCATAGGATTATTTCTAACTAAGTTTAATTGGCAAATTTTGTTACCTTACGATGTTATGACAAAATGTTGAGAGGGGGACTTACTTTTGGTGTTGTGTTTATAAATAAAATGGTGAACTAAAAGAGTGGTAACTTGGATGTATAGTAGTAGTAGGCAACATCACTTACTGACATTGCCATCGGACACATAAGTTAAGAGAAACGCAAGGAGAAGATGTGTGTGCTAATGCCTCTGAGCATACGATAGGTAAATCATAGATTTATTCACCAACAGTGAAACCAAAAATCGCAAATAATTTAACATAATTTTGTGTAAAACAGTAATCAATCTGATTACAACATAACTCAATTTGTCATCAATTGTCAAGGTATAATTTATTTGAACTCAAAGTTCGCATAGAGAATGCAGGGTGATTCGACTGGGGATCGCAGAGAGAGCTAATCCCCTACTCCGGCGCAGCGGGCCGACCACAGAGGCAATCACCTTCAAATGATATCGCATATCAGATTGTCACGACTCCGCTGAATCATGACCAATCAAGTGACCTTACATGGGGACCGCAGACTCCGCTGAGTAGTAGCTGGCCCCCTACTCAGAAGGCAGTGCTAGCCCGAAAAGAGGGAATCACTAAAAATGTATTGATTTAAGCTGATCAATTTAATATTGCAATTGCTGTACATGAAATAATATGACGTGATTTATATAATTACAAGACACATAAACCTGTAATCTGTGAACCGTACATGTACATATTTTTGTATTTATAAATAAAATAGCATTTTTAATCCAAAAAACGCATGACGCAATTCAGTATCACTTGTACTGACTAATAATTTGGTCAAAATTTTTAGAAACGAAAAAGAACAATGCAAAAAGAAAAACAAACCTAAAAACACGCAACGAGAATGCTACCAAATGGGTGTGGTGGGTGGGAAAAATTTGGAACAGAGACAGAATAGAGAATCACCTCATCGTAAGAAATCTCGGAGGATTGTGACACACGAAAGGCGAACGCGACCGAACCAAGACATGCGGGGAGGGTTCCGATGAGTGTAACAGCCAGTCAATTGTCGCGAGCTAGCCAAGTGAGGAAACCGCGCGAACCAGGAATTAACAGCAGGCAACTTAGTGCCGTTGGCAAATGCAATTAGTTTTGATTTCACCTCAACTAATTGGTATTGTGCTATAATTATAGTGGTGGACTTGTCTAGTTCACTATCTTCTTTATAGTTGTTACTACTTTTGTTTTTCTATTTTGTCCCTGATGGAGGGTGGTATATCCACTTGAAATGTCGGTCCTTATTGTTACGTTATTGTTGATGTTGTTTTATTGCACCACAATTTGTATTGCTTGTCCCAGTGCATATCTGGGCGATTCCATGAAAATGTGACGGAGCAAAAAAACTGAAAATTGCTCCAAAAGATTTATTTTTACCTCTATGTTGTTCAAAGCTTATGCAAAGGTTCAGGAAAAAATTGTTACAACATTTGGCCAATGTTTACTATGAAAAAATTCTACTTTTATTATCCAAAAAATGGTAACACGTGTTACCGGAGCAACACTTTTTTGAAAATATTTACTTTATTGATTTGGTTTTAATTTACGCCACTTATAATTTTAATTCTACTAGTAAGGCCCTATTTAAAAATAGTAAACAATTAGATAAATTTATAACCACCACTCTACAATAGGCCATTAAAATGTCGTAACGCATGTTACCAAACTCATATTCAGGAAAACGTGCTAAAACCTCAATTTTTCAAGTGTTATTTATCACTATTTATGGTTAATATGTTAGTTCAATTGCCAAAGTCAAAATTAATTTTAATTTAGAAATATAATAAAGAATCTAAGGCTAGTAAATTATGGCTGGACAAAGTGTAACGCGTGTTACCGTAACACGTGTTACCGACTATTTTGCATTTTACAAAAAAGTGAGAACTTTAATTCTTGTTATTATTCTAGTTTATAAACCTTATAAAGGTACTTGCTTACAGTAGTGATCATTTGATTGTAGGTTGGTTAGTTGAAATACACAAGCAAAACAAAGTTGGGATTTTTTTGAGTGCGTCTTTTTTCGTAACGCGTGTTACCGATATTCGGAGCGGTCTTACATTAACATGAGCTAATATTTCATATTGGTGTTAGCATGAGGATCTAGCCTTAAGTCTTAGGTATTACAATACAAAAGATGAAAACTTCATTCAAATTACTTGAACAGTTATAGAGTGGAGAATAAAGAATGGCGCGCTTAAATGTAACGCGTGTTACCGTGGAATCGCCCATCTGTGTTTTGTTTTATTGTTATTTGTTATACCGGGTGGTTCAAAAAAAAGTTGACCCAAGTTCAAAGTAATTTTTCAACCACATTTAAAGTTTCTGAGAATTTGTGTTATACTTAGTCTTAATCAGCAGTAAGTTTTAAAATTATCATGAAAAGATGGCACGTTTAGCTTGTTTGGTTCTTCAGATATGGTTCATTACAGACAACATGTACAAAACTGACTTGTCCACGGGAGCATCATTTAGTTTTGTCTTCAACAAAACAGTATGCTCTAGTTTCAGAATTGAAAAGCCCGCCCTGACAAAGTATCCCAATCTCTATGCTTATGTGCCATTCACATTCAACAAATAAACGTAGATACGTATCGGTAGGTAATGTCAAGCACCAGACAGATGTTTCAGATGTCTCCTTTTTCTTTTTCGCCTATTTTTACAATTTGTGACCAATCGTGTGTAAGTCCACTTTGTGCATTCCATCTCTACTAAAGGACGCTCCCGTGGCCAAGGCAGTTTTGTGCATGCTTTCTGTAATGAACCATATCTGAAGAACCAACCAAGATAAATGTACCATTTTATCAAGATAATTTCAAAACTTACTGCTGATCATGACTATAAGTAAACAGAAATTCTCTGAAACTTTAAATGTGGTTTAAAAATTACCTTGAACTTGGGTCAACTTTTTGTTGAACCACCCGGTAGTGCACAGCAATTCTCATGGCTTGCCTTAAAATATTTCACTGTCGCATTCCTTGTTATTGATTGTTCCCCACACCCTGTTGGTATATGGGCAATTCCACGCGTTGCGGAATGACATTTACACACAAAAATCCACTTTCTTTTGGGTGTAAAACCCAGAGATTTGTAGTTACTCCCCATTTTACAACTTTATTTGATAATAGCGATTGATACTCAAAAAATAAACCTAGGGAAAAAATTAAACTGCGCTTCCAAGTATCCTAATTTGCATATGCAAATTTGCGTTGCGGAATGACGCAGACGATTGGTGTTTTTTTTTACATGTTTACACAAAGTGAAAACTCTGTGAACTTTTTAGAGTGTATCATTATTGAAGTTACTTTTTAGAAGGTTTGAAGTGTTAGCTAACTGACAAAAGCATTTTCATAAAACTTAATCATCAGTTAGGATCTCTAGTAGGTCATCAAAAAATAAAAGTAGGTGTTGCGGAATGACGTTGCGGAATGACAGTGTGAATTTGTGTGCAAAACCCCATAGAGAAAAGAAAAAACATGTTTTTATGCTTTAATATGCATAAAAAATAAAAGAAAGAGTAATCAGTGGCATTTCATATGTTACAAATTCGTGAATACAAGTAACCCAACTATTTTCACATTGAAATCATCATTTACAGGTAAAGTAGCCATGATTTTGTGATTAAGTTGCCGAATTCAACAGCTTGCACATCAAAGTTGCCTAATTCAGCAAATTATGAGTTTTCATCAATTTTGAAACTTTTTTAGAAGTTTAGAGTCCATATTTGAATGAATTATCATAAATAGGGATGATCTATCTTATACCAAGTACACAAAAATATCACAATTTGCTCAATAAATTGCCTAAATATAGGGATTAATACCTTTGTCATTCCGCACCGTCATTCCGCAACACGTCATTCCGCAACGCTCGTTAGGGCTATTAATTAACAGAATTTTCCAAAAAAAATTTATCATTGTGAAGCATGTCAATTGTGTGCAGAGAAAAAATAGTTAAATGAAAATAGGGTACATTTTTTTCTCTTGCTATCCTAAAAAATTGTACTTTTGCGTTGCGGAATGACATGAGATTATGCAATGCATACTAATTACCTGGATTAACGAGGCTAATCGGCCGTTGATCAAAATTAAATTTATATCAAAACTTTTCCCATCAGTACTACTATTGTGCCTGACATTTATTTAAACATCATACCTATGTGTCTAAAAGATATGGAATAAATAAAAAGAAGCCTTTTCACTGATTTTGTAAGCTGCAAATATGCAAATTTATGCTAATTAGCTAGTTTATACATAAAAAAACATAGTATCGCTAAACAAACTAAAAATTCCTGAACTTTGGACTCTTGCCTACATTATAGGCATAGAATTAAACTTTGGATGCACATTTGAAATTTTGGCTATTTGGTTGACATTTGCTTGGAATTGCCCTTATCTTGCCTTTATTCTGAAGGCCAAGTGAAAAAAACATTTCTCGTCTGAACTTTTTGAAAAACGGAGGATGTGGGCACTTTTGTTGTTGTTGCAAAGTGGCCGATCCAAGATGGCGGAGAATATTCCACATACATGTAGGATTTGGTGCATTTGGATAATAGACTTATCAGAGAATTTAAAATAGCGTAGTATTTACTCCACCTGTGTGCATAGACTGCAAAAAAGAATATTTTCACGATTGAGAAAAAGTTCCGATTGTGAAAATTACTCGGATTTTCTTGATGCGGCAGCCAAAATGCGCGCGAGGACGAGAAACTACTATATTTTTTTTATTTGGCCTAAAATTATTTAAATTTATTATACCAAAGCTACCTGATGAACAAGTCTTGATTGACGACTAGAACAAAATTAGAGACTTAACTTAACTTGAGCCAACCAGCGACTTGATCTAATGGATTGACTTGAATTGACTTGAATCGAGTCACCTCTTGTCAGTGACTGGACTTGACTTATGACTCGACCGTTTTTTGGTAACTTGGTTACAACATAACACTTGGACAAATCCATAAAGATTCTGTAAAAGTGGACATTTTTGTGCTACAATTATTTTCACGTTTTTTACGCTTGAACCAGGTGCCGCGAAAATAATAACGCGCAAATATATTTTTAGCATGTAAGTCTGTGTGATGAAACAACAAATCACGAATTAAAAACAAGCAAAATAATTTAAAATCGCGAAAAATATCTGCAGATTAATTTCCACTTTTACACTAGTCATTGTTCACTTTACCTTGCCAACAGAATGCAGTCTACTTTACCAATAGTCCCCGATATAAGAGCATCTGATGGCTGGAAGGAAAACAAATTCAATCTCATTATTGTATTGTTAGGCAAAATAAAAAAAAATATGTTGGATTGCCCTTTCCCGACCGACCGTAAAAATCGGGAAGACCCAATCGCAATTTTTGTTGTTGTTGTTGTTGAAAAAAAGAAGTTAAGAAAAGAAAGAATTGTTTAACTTTCTTTTTAGAAATTACAAATTTGTCACCTAAATGACCTCAATTGACCCCTATGTGACCCCACTCTGAAATATTTATTATCCATAAATAAAAAATTTGTCTTTTAACATCAAAAGGTAGCTAAATTATAAACCTCTGTGTATTCCAGTGTGATTTGGTCAGTCTTTGGAATCTAAATGTTTTTATTTTTATTTTTTTAATATCGACCTATCGACCCAAAATAAAATTTGAGGTGAAAGGGCAATCCAACTTTATTTTTTAGGCCTTATTGTTGGTGCCAATCTATGGTTTGTGTGACCTGCACTGACCCATCTTGCCCACTTCCCCTCTGTTAATTCTAAAAGGTGCTGATCTAAAGGTTTACTGATATCATATTTGTTAACTCATAGGGAGTGTGTATTAAAGAAATGTTCTTCGAGCTGAAAGATCTCTCCGTTGAGAGAGAGGGGAGGCATTCTTTTGAACATTTTCTAAATTTTTGTTGATTTCCAGATTGATTTATTTTTAAATTCTAACAACATTTTCAAAAAAGTTCAACTTTTTTTTAAATTCTGAAAAATGTTCACCTTTTTTTTCTTTTTTTAAAAATTGAAAAATCTCAAATTTGAAAAAATATTGTTCGGCTCGGCTGGGCATGTGGACCAGGTTTTTTAATTAGCCTAATTTACCAACGAGAACCCACCTTTCCAAACGGAGTGGTTACAAATTTCTCCTTGCGATTCTGTAATATGTCAGGATCATCCAGTCCAGAGCCACCAATGATGCCGACCTGAAGAGAAAATAAAGAAAACAATATATACACATTATATTCGGCCAAATAAAAAGACATGTTTGTCTCAGAAGACTGCGTGCGTAGCTTTTTAAATAAGCTTACTTTTAGGCCTACTACTTATAGTACTGGTTTCCATTATTTGATTATATCAATTATTCTACTCAAAGTGTTTTATATAAATCAAATAATGAATATTTTACATTCGTACAATGGAAATAATATTTTCATTTGATGAAAGATGAAATGTACCATTCAACACATCTTCGCTTCGTTAAATGCAACATTTCATCATACATGGTTGGTTGGTACGGTTTTTTGTCATGACTGACAGCTTGCGAGTCCAGGGCTCAAAATACACGGGGGCGAAGGGCGATTAGCCCCCAGTTTTCACAAAATAGCCCCTAAGAAAATGTTGGCCTATGGTAAAATGTTTTACTAAAGGGGCGATTTTTGGCAGAATATGCTCAAAATAGCCCTCATAGTTTAAAAAGTATTTTAACCCCCTGGGCACTACCTGTCTTTCGTACAATAATTCCCATTGGTCAATTACATGATATATATAATCATTTTGATGACCTATTACAGATTTGCTTATAAATATTTTATGCTAATATTTTTGAAAATTGTAATTATTCTAACGATGTCTCTGATTGGCACAATATTTGACACATTCTAAATTTCAACCAATCGGCCGGTAGTTCTTAGGGGGTAAACCACTGCTCGTGACTTTAGCGATGACAAGCCATTACCGTCGGTCAGCAGCCAATCATATGATAGAAGTAGGCTGCCCAATCAGAGTTTTTATTCTGTCCAACCTTCTTGATTTCGTTCGGTCTGGTCTGCGTGCACCCTCAATCTTGCCCTGCATAATCACCTTCTCTAAACAGTTTCCTTGGCGTCTGGCAATATGACCGAAGTAAGAGAGATTTTGGGAGTTTATCAGTCCAAGTAGCCTTGTGCTCACATCAACCTCCTGACGCACACTTGCATTGCTTCTCTTCATGACCCAGGTGATCCTTAGCATCCTGCACCAACACCACATTTTAAATTCTTTGATTTTGTTGCAGCTTGCAGTTGTCAGTGTCCATGATTCACAGCCATACGTTAAAATAGGGAAAATGAGTCCTTTGACCAGACGACGTACCTTGGTTGATAGTGATGACTCTGTTAGCCCATTATATTTGAGAGCTGTGTCATTGCAGATTTAGCCTAGCCAAACGATGCCTGATTTCTGTATGACATTCTCCTTCTTGAATCTTGAGTGATGAGAGATCCGAGGAAATTGAACTGTTGGATCTGATCCACATTTTGACCAAGGAGTATAATGTTTCCATCATCACCGATGACCATGAACTTTGGTTTAGCAACATTGAGATGTAGGTCCAAGCTCTCACTTTCATCTTTAACCTTTATGCTGAACTCATCCATACATTCTTCTTACATACATATATACGCAGCGATGGAAATACCCGCATGCTTTCCACCCAGGGTTGACTAGGAACTACACACTTTGTGGACTTAAAATATTTCTAACTATAGACGGTTACCGTCTACGTTCTTGCCCAACTTTTACAAAAATTGATAAATCAGTTGAAAAAGTGGTCCTAGTGGGAATCGAACCATGGACCTCTGCATTGTAAAGCATGTAAGTCAACCACTAGACTATCGAGGAGTGAACTGGCCAAGACATGATTTTAATCACTCTTATTATTACTGAAATAAAGCTATATATACTTCTTTTATGATCAGTATACATGTATACGATATTATTAATAGAGCTGCGACACACCTAATTGTCTATCTACTGACTGCTGATATAACTGCTGATAACATTGTAACATTTGACATGTTATCTACTACTGATTGCTGGCTTTTAAATAAGGAATCAAGAACCAGGAGCTACTTTTTACACACATTTGCCCCTGGTTCACAGATTTTCCTTCATCAGGACCAGGGGTAATTTGTCACATACATGTACCAGGGGCTATAAGGGGTAGGCCTAACATTAGCCCTCCTCGTAGGGCCAATAAAACTAGCCTATCCAGGGAAATACTATACTAAGATAGAATATAGAAACACTGAGTCAGCCATCCTACTATCCGAGTCAAAAGAGTCCACGGGTCAGTTCTCGGGTTGATAGCGGTTCTCGGATTGGGAACAATTTTTCTAGGCTTAAGTGTTCTCGGATTGGGGACAATTTTTCTAGGCTGAATGTAGGACTAAGGTAACATCACAGAAATTATAGATATAATCATCCTGAATATAACGCAAAGGAATAACCAGGGCACAATTTACATAAGATTAAAAACCAGGGGTATTTTGTGGTTTAGCGGGGGTAAATTTGCTCTCTGCTTCTGCTTATTTCAAGCCCTGGCTGATAGCAATGTCATAATATTTCAAATGCTATCTACTGCTGATAGCAATGTCATAATATTTCAAATGCTATCTACTGCTGATAGCAATGTCATAATATTTCAAATGCTATCTACTGCTGATAGCAATGTCATAATATTTCAAGTATTTCAATATTACATTGCTATCAGCAGTAGATAGCACTTGAAATATTACAATGCTATCAACAGTAGATAGCACTTGAACTATTACAATGCTATCAGCAGTATTTCAAATGCTATCTACTGCTGATAGCAATGTCATAATATTTCAAATGCTATCTACTGCTGATAGCAATGTCATAATATTTCAAATGCTATCTATAGCAATGTCATAATATTTCAAATGCTATCTACTGCTGATAGCAATGTCATAATATTTCAAGTAATGTTGTAAATTTCTGTTTAATGAACTATCCGTTTAAACTATTAAATAAAACCTGTTTAAACGTTTAAACGTTTTTTATGCCAATCATGACGTGCCAAATTCGGAAGTCAAACACTGCCTGTCCAGGGGCCATTTGGCCGCCGAATTTTGCCCCCAGAAGAGAAGTGTAAAAGTGGACTAGTGCAGTGGCATAACACATTAGTCGTTCGGCTTACGTTTAACACTTTAACAAATTCTATTAAGTTGAAGTTTTTGACAATAAAACATTGGTCAATACTATGCAAATGTCCTGATGTTTAATTATTGTTGTTCTGTTTCGTAAAAAGTTTGTGTTGCCAGTTTTTGCCATGACGTCAGCTCCCAGGGTTACGGGTTTCCGGGGTTTCCAATTTGTTTATCAGAAATTCAGAATACAATTCATTCATTAATTTCTACTGGGTTTCTATTTCTAGAAACGTTATCGTAATAATTTTGACGTATACTTGGTACAACAAGGCAATTTCGACCATTTTTTTTTGGGGGGGGGGATTTATTTCTAGAAATGTTATCGTATTTATATTTGGCACAACAAAGCTGTGATGGTTGCATGGAATGAGAATTATGAGTAAGCTTACTTGTTTACCTAAAATTTAGTCGGACTTTTAAAATTCTATTAGGGCTTACGTTTAAAGGTAGATGACCCGATCACATTCCGATTTTCAACTTGAAGTTTTCTATTCTACATGAAAGGTCATCCTTAAAAAAGTCGTGTTCCAAAGTTTGAGTTGCATAGCTCTAATGGTTCTTATTTTAGACGCACAAGATGCTGTGAACTGTACCCATTGAGTTGTACACAAACTATATCGGTGGTTACCACCATTCGCGGTAATTCGACGTTATTTCATCGATTTCTCCGTAATTATACCGATCTAGGCCGTCAAATTTCAGTATGATGATGAGAAAAATACGAGCTTTCATATGATATGAAAATCTCCGTATGTTTGAAATAATTCTGTGTTACGAAAATGTGATCGGGTCATCTACCTTTAACTGTTTAGCAAGTTCTGTAACTGTTTAAACGCCTTACGAGCGTTTAAACGGTTAATATTTCAAGTGCTATCTACTGCTGATAGCAATGTAATATTTCAAGTGCTATCTACTGCTGATATCATTGTAATAGTTCAAGTGCTATCTACTGCTGATAGCATTGGGCCTAACAAAAATAAATTGTTGTTTCCGGTAACCCGACCGACCCTCTTAAAACCTGCCGACCGTACAAATTTTATCAACATTTTGACAAAATAAAATTTATTTTCTACCTACCGTTCTTATTTTTTCAGTCCAAATTTACGGAAATGTATTGAGAGAATAAAAATATTACATTTCCATTTAGTTTTACATTCCCATTTTGCCGAAGGTCCAATTTGAATGTACCCATTTCCATGAATTCTGCAACAATTCTGAAGTTTACTTTCCGTTCGCCTAAAAGTTTATTTCCATTCATCAACAACAGCGCAGTATTTGCGGTTAGCGCAATAATTACGGTTTTTGGTACCACCAACAAACCAACCAACCACATGGAATGACGTAGCGTAACATGGTGAAAATAACACACTGGGAACCGTGTGGAACAGAAAAGAAATATAATTTTATTAACCTCAGTTCGGGCATGCAAAAGTCTCTCGCGCACATGTTGAGAAGTAAAGCGCACTATCACGTTGTTCAAAGCAGATTGCTAAAAGGTTAATGCTTGTTTACATCGATAAAGTAATTCCCTATTAGTTTAGCAAAGTACGATCGAAGGAAAAACATTTATTTTTTGATGAGAAAATGCAGTGTATTTACATTTAATGAATTATAATAAAATAATGAATGAAATTTGCCTCGGAAGTTGGCGTTCACTGTTCAGACCGGGCGTTCAAATTGCGATGACGGTCAAAATTCGGAAGCTTTGCAATTAATTTACATGGTGAATCTAAAATAATATTTTTTTGTAAAATACATTTTTTTCCCGACCGACCGACCCTCTTTTTTGTCAACATGTTACCGGAAACAAACATTTACTTTTGTTAGGCCTTGTAATATTTCAAGTGCTATCTACTGCTGATAGCAATGTAATATTTCAAGTGCTTTCTACTGCTGATAGCAATGTAATATTTCAAGTGCTATCTACTGCTGATAGCAATGTAATATTTCACGCGCTATCTACTGCTGATAGCAATGTAATATTTCAAGTGCTATCTACTGCTGATATGTAATATTTCAAGTGCTATCTACAGCTGATAGCATTGTAATATTTCAATTGCTATCTACTGCTGATAGCATTGTAATATTTCAAGTGCTATCTACTGCTGATAGCAATGTAATATTTCAAGTGCTATCTACTGCTGATAGCAATGTAATATTTCAAGTGCTATCTACTGCTGAGTCTGCTGATAGCAATGTAATATTGTAAGTGCTATCTACTGCTGATAGCATTATAATAGTTCAAGTGCTATCTACTGTTGATAGCATTGTAATATTTCAAGTGCTATCTACTGCTGATAGCAATGTAATATTTCAAGTGCTATCTACTGCTGATTGATAGCAATGTAATATTGTAAGTGCTATCTACTGCTGATATCATTGTAATAGTTCAAGTTGGTCATGTTTTTTATACTGGGTACCCAAAAAAGGTGGATCTGTTACATTTGCACTACATATTATTACTTTGCATGCATATATTTTGGCTATTCTTTATCACACATACTTAAATTTGGTCTTATTTTGATGAGAAAGTATTTGGCCTTTATTTTAAAAAGAAAAATATAAACTACCATGGTTCTGTTAATTACAATAGTTCGTTAAACCTAATTAGTCAGGGGTGGAGGAGTATGTGGAGGAGGAGTATGTGGAGGAGGAGGAGGAGTGCATAGTTGAACAAGTATGGTGCAATATACATTGGGCAAACATAAAATGCACTGGTTTCACTCTTGGTACAATTCTATATTGAAAACATAACATTATTGAAGTATATTTGAATTAAAAATATAATTAGTTAATTAAGGAATCATTAATTAGCATTAAATAAGAAGCTCAAAAAAATGTTAAGAAACGTAAGTTGGTCGCAGTTTGCAAATGTCTGCAAACATTTGCCTGCACCAAACTGTCCATTTTAAAAATATAGAAAGGTTGAGGTACCCTTTTGAATAAATAAATTATCTAATTAAAAATTAAAAGATATGTAATTAACCTCATGTATTCTGTATTGTCTGGATGTTAATTAGCACATTTTGTTAAATGCGTTTAAGTGTGGTGTTATTACTTGTTTTTAACTGTGTTACCAAATAAGTAAAAAACTGCTGGTTTTCATCAAGCTTGTAAACTCAGGAGAATTATTAAATTCTTAGGAATGCAACTGACCTGACCTAGTATAGGATGACCAGCATAAGCAGTTTGCCAATCAACATTGGATCACCCTATATGTTGAATACAACTTAAAACGAAAACAATTATATTTCAAACTTAAATTAGACTCTTGAAATTTGAATACTGGGTTCAAACATTATGGAAACTAACCTAATTTGTTCATTTGAATGTGCTTTGCACATCATGAAGGTACAAGAAGAATGAACGCAATTAATTGTATGCCACTAAACATGTGCCATTGGGAAAATTTGAGTCACCCTGTAGTTAAAGGGCCCCTTTTTATTGAACATTATTTGAAACTCATACCACTTTAAGCATTTGCCACATCAAATTGGAATGTAAAATCATGTTTCAGATGCAAATATAAATTCATTCAATTTAATGAGTTGTGGATAATCATGTATACCTATAAATTAATGTTTTAAACACCCTATATGTTAGAAAAGGGTGACTTTTAAAATCAATCAATGTTCATGTACATGTAATTGATGCATTTTTATTTGAAATCTACTTGAATTTTGTTAAAATACTAGTCTTTGTATGTACACTGGCACTCATAAGTATTACCGCAGTGAATATATCCTAGAAATTCCACCTTCTATGAACAAACCATTGATGATTTTCACTAGTAATGACATTCTATGTCTGCATTATATAGTTCTTCTTCATAAATTCATGTTTGTTGTATGTTATGTTCATCAGATTTTCGACAAAACCCTATAAATTGAGACAAGTCTAAAGCTACACAGTGAAATCCCATAGACATTTGACTCATTATGTATTCATGAGCTCATTATCGCCGTGTAACGCCATGGGATATCCTTACTTGCGAAAATCATCTCCAACAAATCATTAGTTTTACATTATTTTATAAAATCTCAGCACGTATAGTTATTATGCCAGGGACTTCCAATACTCATTACTACCTAGAACTCGGCTTATGTTTTGAAAAGGTTACTTGAATCTTCCAAAAAAATCAAATATTTCGAGACATAACTTTATTAAAGTTTTGGTTATAGAAGGATAACTGTCGCGTACTGGGAACCAGCCAATTTTATTTAAAGAAACTTGCAGCAGCAATTACAATGTTACATACACTATGATACAGGGGTATTCTGTCATATTGAAATGTGTGGATAGAAAATGGGCTATATAAACACTTTGAACTGATGCACATGATATTTATACCAAGCACACAATGTATTTTTATACACCATTGAGCATGTTGAGCTCGTCTTGGTGAATATGTCTGGTTTAAATGCAATCTTCATATTTTTGGATTCAGAAAAATGTTCAACGTAGTGACACCCCCTTAGTGAGACGGCTTGTCAAGTCCGTTCAAAAAAAATTGAGACCAACCAAGCCTGACCTACGCTATTAGAAAATATTAATCACCGAATAAGTTTAGTTATCGCATGATCCAGCATACATTATTTTGAATTGACTTGTTCAACTCTTTTGTTAGACTTGAATCGATCACCCTTTTAGTGCATTCTTTTATGAATGGGAGTTAACTGTTATAATGTGAAAGATAGAGATATCGCCCAATTAAACACACTGACAATAAGTAGGCTACGCGTTCGTCTAGTACGGTGGTGTATACATGTAATCTGTTGGGCTATGTTGCTTCACATAAATATGGCACAACTGAGAGACCGACTGACTGACCTTCGTAAAAATGTTACGGTGACTGTCTTGCATGAATGCAAATCATTGTCGCGGTAATTTTAAAACCGGCTACATGTAGGCCTGTGTGCTACCTCGCGTAAAATACAGACAATCTGCGTGGTTCTCTGTCGCATTTTCGAACACTGATTTTCAAACCAAAATATTTAAATTGTCTTTGAAATTTCAGGATTTTCTTGACAATTCAAATTACCTCCTCATCAAATTACCATGTTTTAGGCATTTATAAGTACTGGGCATCCTTTATAGGATATTGCATTTGTGAATTTAGCAATTAATTGTTGAAGCACTGACTTTTTACAAAGAAGGTACAGGTAAGAGAGGATTTTCCCATAGCGTTACAATGGCGATAATGAGCTCATGAATATATAATGAGGCAAATGTCTATGGGATTTCACTGTGTAGCTTTAGACTGGTCTCAATTTATAGGTTTAGTCGAAAATCTGATGAACACAACATACAACAAACATGAATTTATGAAGAACAACTATGTAATGCAGACATACACTGTTGTTACTAGTGAAAATAATCAATAGTTTGTTCATAGAAGATGGAATTTCTAGGGTATGTTCACTGCGGTAATACTTATGAGTGCCAGTGTATGTAGTAATAGAAGCATTTTTCTGGAACTAAATAAACAAATTTGTAGACACCCTGTATGTAGAATTTCAGATTCGTAATGAAATTTAATTTACATATGTCTGGATGGGTATTTTATTAAACTACTTTAAATATGTACTGAAATTTTCTCTCATCATCATTATACATAGTGGAAGTAATTATTGTAACCCTTCTTTTTTAAGAAGATTTTGCTTGTTACACCCTGTACAATTTCGGACCACCCTGTATACTCAACTTGATTGTATGCTATTTGCATCCGTTACAGTATATGCTTTCAGAATATGTATACTTTTACCAACTTTAAATGTAAACTTTTTCAGATATAATGCATAAACTGAAAAAGGAACCTAATTTATGGAAAAAGGGACATGTAACACAAATTGTACCCAGTATAAAAAACATGACCAGTTCTATCTACTGTTGATAGCATTGTAATATTTCAAGTGCTATCTACTGCTGATAGCAATGTAATATTTCAAGTGCTATCTACTGCTGATAGTTCAAGTGCTATCTACTGCTGATAGCATTGTAATATTTCAAGTGCTATCTACTGCTGATAGCAATGTAATATTTCAAGTGCTATCTACTGCTGATAGCAATGTAATATTTCAAGTGCTTTCTACTGCTGATAGCAATGTAATATTTCAAGTGCTATCTACAGCTGATAGCATTGTAATATTTCAAGTGCTATCTACTCCTGATAGCAATGTAATATTTCAAGTGCTATCTACTGCTGATAGCAATGTAATATTTCACGTGCTATCTACTGCTGATAGCAATGTAATATTTCAAGTGCTATCTACTGCTGATATGTAATATTTCAAGTGCTATCTACAGCTGATAGCATTGTAATATTTCAATTGCTATCTACTGCTGATAGCATTGTAATATTTCAAGTGCTATCTACTGCTGATAGCAATGTAATATTTCAAGTGCTATCTACTGCTGATAGCAATGTAATATTTCAAGTGCTATCTACTGCTGATAGCAATGTAATATTGTAAGTGCTATCTACTGCTGATAGCATTGTAATAGTTCAAGTGCTATCTACTGTTGATAGCATTGTAATATTTCAAGTGCTATCTACTGCTGATAGCAATGTAATAGTTCAAGTGCTATCTACTGCTGATAGCAATGTAATATTTCAAGTGCTATCTACAGCTGATAGCAATGTAATATTGTAAGTGCTATCTACTGCTGATAGCATTGTAATAGTTCAAGTGCTATCTACTGTTGATAGCATTGTAATATTTCAAGTGCTATCTACTGCTGATAGCAATGTAATATTTCAAGTGCTATCTACTGCTGATTGATAGCAATGTAATATTGTAAGTGCTATCTACTGCTGATATCATTGTAATAGTTCAAGTGCTATCTACTGTTGATAGCATTGTAATATTTCAAGTGCTATCTACTGCTGATAGCAATGTAATATTTCAAGTGCTATCTACTGCTGATAGTTCAAGTGCTATCTACTGCTGATAGCATTGTAATATTTCAAGTGCTATCTACTGCTGATAGCAATGTAATAGTTCAAGTGCTATTTACTGCTGATAGAATAGTAATATTTCAAGTGCTATCTACTCCTGATAGCAATGTAATATTTCAAGTGCTATCTACTGCTGATAGCAATGTAATATTTCAAGTGCTTTCTACTGCTGATAGCAATGTAATATTTCAAGTGCTATCTACAGCTGATAGCATTGTAATATTTCAAGTGCTATCTACTCCTGATAGCAATGTAATATTTCAAGTGCTATCTACTGCTGATAGCAATGTAATATTTCACGTGCTATCTACTGCTGATAGCAATGTAATATTTCAAGTGCTATCTACTGCTGATAGCAATGTAATATTTCAAGTGCTATCTACTGCTGATATGTAATATTTCAAGTGCTATCTACTGCTGATATGTAATATTTCAAATGCTATCTACAGCTGATAGCATTGTAATATTTCAATTGCTATCTACTGCTGATAGCATTGTAATATTTCAAGTGCTATCTACTGCTGATAGCAATGTAATATTTCAAGTGCTATCTACTGCTGATAGCAATGTAATAATTCAAGTGCTATCTACTGCTGATAGCAATGTAATATTGTAAGTGCTATCTACTGCTGATAGCATTGTAATAGTTCAAGTGCTATCTACTGTTGATAGCATTGTAATATTTCAAGTGCTATCTACTGCTGATAGCAATGTAATATTTCAAGTGCTATCTACTGCTGATAGCATTGTAATATTTCAAGTGCTATCTACTGCTGATAGCAATGTAATATTTCAAGTGCTATCTACTGCTGATAGCAATGTAATATTGTAAGTGCTATCTACTGCTGATATCATTGTAATAGTTCAAGTGCTATCTACTGTTGATAGCATTGTAATATTTCAAGTGCTATCTACTGCTGATAGCAATGTAATATTTCAAGTGCTATCTACTGCTGATAGTTCAAGTGCTATCTACTGCTGATAGCATTGTAATATTTCAAGTGCTATCTACTGCTGATAGCAATGTAATAGTTCAAGTGCTATTTACTGCTGATAGAATTGTAATATTTCAAGTGCTACCTACAGCTGATAGCATTGTAATAGTTTAAGTGCTATCTACTGCTGATAGCAATGTAATATTTCAAGTGCTATCTACTGCTGATAGCATTGTAATAGTTCAAGTGCTATCTACTGCTGATAGCAATGTAATGTTTCAAGTGCTATCTACTGCTGATAGCATTGTAATAGTTCAAGTGCTATCTACTGCTGATAGCATTGTAATATTACAAGTGCTATAGCAATGTAATATTTCAAGTGCTATCTACTGCAGCTGGTAGCATTGTAATAGTTCAAGTGATATCTACTGCTGATAGCATTGTAATATTTCAAGTCCCTATCTACTGCTGATAGCAATGTAATATTTCAAGTGCTATCTACTGCTGATATCATTGTAATAGTTCAAGTGCTATCTACTGCTGATAGATATGTAATATTTCAAGTGCTATCTACTGCTGATAGCATTGTAATAGTTCAAGTGCTACCTACAGCTGATAGCATTGTAATATTTCAAGTGATATATATAATCCACTGCTGATAGCAATGTAATATTGTGCTATCTACTTCTGACAGCAATCTAATATTTCAAGTGCTATCTACTGCTGATAGCATATTGTAATATTTCAAGTGCTATCTACTGCTGATAGCAATTTACAACCAGTACATCCCCATCAAGTCAACCTTGCACCTCCGCCAATATGCAAGATGAGGTGACACAGTTGCTGAACCGATTATAGTGCTAGTCCAGGCATTCTCAAATGGTGGCGCGCGCCACTTGTGGCGCATCAAGGCATCCTAAGTGGCGCGAGAGTGGTTAACATTTGTTTTAGAAATAAATCATATCATTATATAGCCAGATTTCTTAGGCCTATGACGGTCAGATGTATAAACACAGCAATTTTTCGCACGCAACGCGCGCATGTGCCCTCAAAAGAGTAATATTAGTTATTATGTTGCCTACATAATTATGTTAAAATGTTTTGTGACGGAAATTTTACCATTGTAAATTCTAAAAACTATGTCCAAGGGAGCTTCAACAAGTTGGTTGCTAAAAAGGGGCGCATCAGTAAATCTAGTTGAGAAAGCCTGTACTAGTCCATTCTAAAGAAAAGAGGATGCGACAGAGACAATACTGTGTTTATTAAATAAGTATACGTTGGTGAAACAGGACATCTTGGGCCGTATTCTCGTACGTAGTTAAACACGGTTTTAAGCTAAACACACGCCTAACTTTGACTTTAGACACAGCGTTTAACTAAACGCAATTCTCGTACATTTGTTTTACACAAACACGCGTCTGACTCGCCGAAATGTGTCTAACTTAAACATGGGTACGGGGGTAGTTTAATGCGTGTTTAACTAAACTCGCGCACCAACTGTATGCCTTGAATGATCACTCATCCGTGCCCGGTGCAAGGCGCGTAGTCTTTAAAAGTACCGTGTATTTAAGGCATTCGGTCGATATTTATTGTACTCCATTAGGGCCACAATGAATTGAATACCTTTATACAATCAAGGCAGGACCACTCTGGGAACGAGATTTGCAGAGTTTAAAATCGTGTTTTGTTAAATACGTCGTTTAACGGATAAACTCACGTTTAAGTTAAACACGCGTTTAGTTAAACACGGTTTTAAGCTAAATGTTTAGTACGAGAATACGGCCCCTTGAGTTTGTTCAACATAATCTCAATAAAAGCTTAAATTAAAACTCACTTTAAGTTTTTTAATTTTAAAATTAGGCCAAATAAAAATAAAAACTAGTTTTTCATTTGAACTTCTGGAAAAAAGGAGGGAACTTTGTTAATAAACAATTCAAAATTACTTTTATAGCAGCATGGTAATGCCCAATTGGTTGCGTAACTTGAAGAGGACGAGGCCTTTGTAAATCTGCTTATTTCGTGGTTCTTTTGGAAATTCTGTTTGAAATTGGGGTTGGTTAACAAGTTTATTTACACAAAACCTTGCTCAGCCTCATTTTCCCATCATTAGACTTCAAAATTTGAGTAAATTTCAACGAAGATGGGCAATATCATGTTCTCTGTCCCGCACATGTGCAATGGATACACACACATACATGACATACGGAATAAACTGTGAAATACATTGTGTTTTCCGTCCGCGATTTTTTTTTACTAATCAACATTTGTAAAATGTATTTATTTTAATACGGAATAATTCACTGAATAAAATGATTTAATTTTTTTTTTAAAAAGTCAACTGATTTTACAAATGTTGTAGTCCTTGCTACCAAAATCTATGATTTTGGTACTTACTCAGACAAATGTGTAAGGTGGAAGCTAACCATCTCTTGAAACACAGACTTAATCAGTCTATAAAAAAAGTCCATGCTTGCAAAAAATAATCTGTGGCAGATTGCGTAATCAGCATCCATCTCATCTTGAAGGCATCTGATGTTTATGAATAGAAGTTATTGATTGCTCCAGAAATGCCAGAAGAGATAAGTAGGGATTAGGCCTATGTTAATCCATGCATGCCCAGCATGATAGGACAAACAATAAACATGACAAAAGAATCAATAAACTTAATAAATGGATGAATAGAACTAGAAGTTGTTGACTTCCCCAGGAGACTCAATTGCTTTAATAGACTATGCAATAAGTCTGGTCAAGAAAATGGTTAGGTTATTAAATTGGTTCCCTTCAACACTATGCCTTGAATAAGTACCAAAATCATAGATTTTGGTAGCAAGGACTACAAATGTTGATAGTAAAAGAAAATTGCTTCCGGGGCTGCAAACACAACATTGATGACACAAAGGTGTCAGCTCTTTAAAATATTAACCCAAAAACAATTATGGAAGAAATTAAGGAAAAAAAGCTCAGAACATTACAGAATTTCTGAAAAAAGGATGCGCGAACGGACAAGGTCAAGAAACTTTTTTTTTTACTTGGCCTAAAAAATAAATAAAAATAATAATGTTAAAACTAGTTATTTTTTTAACATTATTATTTTTATTTATTTTTTATTTTAACATTTAGGGGGCTATCATTTTCTTCGGGAGGGGGGGGGTCACAAATATGTCAATGGCCGTTGTTAATAAAGTTATAACCCCCCCTATCCGATACAAAATAATTTTATGACCCCCCCCCCCCCCCCCCCCCCCCCCCCCCCCCCGGCCTATCGAAGTTAGATTTTTTAATGACTAAAATAGCAAATAATGAAAAATAAACCGGAAAGGTGTTGTAAATATGTAAATTTATAAGGGATATGCTTAGATGAATGCGCGCGAAGCGCGAAAAAAATTGCCGTTTTGAAATGTTAGAATCTGAATTGCTACACAAAACTATAACCCCCCCTATTTTAGATTTTACAAAATTATGACCCCCCCCCACCATATTTGTGCCCCCCCCCCCTCCCGAAGAAAATGACAGCCCCCTTATACTTACTATTTTAATTTATTTTTTAGGTCAAGTAAAGCGTACCGTACCGTTACGTAAGCCTTTAAAAATAAAAAGCTTAGCCTTACGCTTGCGCCTTACTACATTGCAGATATATGGCAGATAATGCTCGTTGTCTCATGCCGTCGATCGAGAATACAAAATAGACTAACCTTGATTTTCTCCATATCTAAATTCTGAATATTATAAGCTTTCACACGGTGCGAAGGTAGCAAGCCGCGTGGCAAAACAAGAGTTTGTTTTGAAAATTCACTTCCTGCTATCCTGCAACCTTTGAACCTGGTTTTTAACTTTGAACTTTCCAGTTCCCTGTTTCTTCTCTTACTTGGGGTTGCTATTTTCTACAACCAAACATATTATTTGGGCGCATTATTTAAAGGTGCACTATCGTACTTTTCCAATACAATGCCAAACAAAATAATGAATTACGTTACGTTATCGTCATATGTTTTCTAAGGAACTCCTATCAGTTTTTTCCAAGTTTTGTCAATGGGATGGTGAGGGGAGGGGTCTAACAATACGGGCTTCTGCAGTTTTACATGCAGCAATCTTTTTTATACAATATTGAATGTCTTTTGTTTTGTTTGGTTGGTTGGGTATAGCCTATTGGGGTTTTTTCAGACTGCTCGCAACCCTTTAATTTTTGACTGTTTCTGTTTCATCTCCAATGACTCCAATCATAAAGAGCAGGGATAAGTTGTGAAGTGATCATACTGTGAGAAAATGTATTTGTGTAGTTAGTGCATTTTACATAACCATGAATAATAATAGGTTGATCTTCACCCGTCTGCACTAACGAGTCCAATCACCACCAGTGTGTCCGAAATACAAACGAATTTGACTTTTCAAGTGTATAGTTTATATTTTAATAAGAAAAGAAAAAAGGACAATCTGTGTTTCCCCCATACCGCCCCCCCCCCCAAAAAAAATAATAATAATAATAATAATAATAATAATGATAATAATAATAATAATAAAAATAAAAATAAAAATAATAATAATAATAATAATAATAATAAAAAATAAAATAAATAAATAAATAAATAAATAAATAAATAAATAAATAAAATAAAAAGAAGAAGAAACTAAGAGAAGAAAAAAAGAGAGAAAAGACACGTTTGTGTGTGATTTGAAAAGTTTTACTTTACTTTTGTTTTAATGTCGGTCTGAAATGTATTAGTCTCGTGTTTTACTTAAAGCAATAATAGGGCCTATGTGATATTTTTCAAATTTGTACTCATATTTTTTCTCTTACTTTTAATTTTATAATGAAGTTTGACGATCAATAAAGACTCTCCTGGACTCATAAATCTATCTTTAATATTTTGAAGTAATTAGGAAATATATTGCCCTGTATCTAACTTACAAGATATTTTAGTTTCATGGTTATAATGTAATTTGACAACAAAATTGCATTTCTAGGAAAAAAATCACAAATAGAGGGGGTTCCCATGGAAAAGATCACATAATATGCCTTGGTTTGGGCCATTGTTGAGAAATCGCCGAGAAAAATGAAATTTGGAAAAAATGAATTGCTTCAATAGTTGCATATAGGAACCCTGAAGTGCACTGTAAATATTAATGGGGAAATGGTTGAATGACAGCGCTAGATAAAAAATTGGTTGAGGCAATTTATGGGGTATAATCTCAATAATGGCCCTTTATAGGCATATTATGTGATCTTTTCGATGGGACGCCCTCTATCTGTGATTTTTTTCCTAGAAATGCATTTTTTTGGTCAAATTACATTTACAACCTGCCAACCATGAAACTAAAATATCTTGTATTCAGTTAGATACAGAGCAATATGTTTTCTAATTACTTCAAAATATTAAAGATAGATTTATGAGTCCAGGAGTCTTAACTGTTTAGTCAAACTTCATGTTACACTCTTAGAAAAAATGGTTCGTTTAAGAACCCTTTTTTGTCCCGCGGGGAGCACCTTTTGGCCTAAAAGGTTCTAAAAAGAACCTTAGAATGGTTCTTTGAAGAACTTTCAAATTTTAAATAAGACATAAAGGTATATTTACTTTTTTGTTTTTATGTAATATGCAAATTCAAGAGAAATCTAAACAAATTTAGTCCTTTTCAACTGTTAAAAATCATTTCTTCTTGGCTAAAAACATTTTTTACCGTTTTACCAAGAACCATTGAGGGTTCTCCATAATTTTTCCCCAAAAGGTTCTTGAAGCTTGAGGAACCATTTTCTTGGCTAAAGAACCCTTTTAGAACCTTTTGTGGTTCTAAAAGGAACCCAATGAAATTTCTATAGGGTTCCTTTTAGAACCAAAAAAGGTTCTAAAAGGGTTCTTTAGCCAAGAAAATGGTTCCTCAAGCTTCAAGAACCTTTTGGGAAAAAATTATGGAGAACCCTCAATGGTTTTTGGTAAAACGGTAAAAAATGTTTTTAGCCAAGAAGAAATGATTTTTAACAGTTGAAAAGGATTAAATTTGTTTACATTTCTCTTGAATTTGCATATTACATAAAAACAAAAAAGTAAATATACCTTTAGGTCTTATTTAAAATTTGAAAGTTCTTCAAAGAACCATTCTAAGGTTCTTTTTAGAACCTTTTAGGCCAAAAGGTGCTCCCCGCGGGACAAAAAAGGGTTCTTAAACGAACCATTTTTTCTAAGAGTGTATGTTCATCTCGTAAGTTACAAAGCAATATGTTTCCTAATTACTTCAAAATCAGATTGTTAAATAAGTGTCCTTCCCAGCCAGTAGGGAGGTCACGCTGCATGTCATATTTTGTTATACGCAAGACAACAATGGAGTCTTATTGACTGCAATATTTGCTAGAAATAGCTTCGGAAAATGGTCTATTTGGGCATCTCAAAAACTAAGAAACGTGTTAAAATCATGTAGATTTTTAGAGGAGGGTCAATAACATCTGCAGAACGGTAAAATGTATAGTTTTAAACAGGTTTGGTGACCAAATTTATGTCGTACAATGTCGGCAAATTCACGTTTTGAAAATCCGTGGTCTTCAAAATTACAGGAATCCTAACTCATTCAGTAAACCTCACCAAATCATGAAATGAACCCTCGTCTACAAAAAAGTCAGTGTACGTATTGCTCTATCTGCTTGGAGATAGCGAAGACCACGGAAACCTCATAGCTTTACCACGGAATGAAATCTGCCATACACATTACATGGCGAAAATCGTACAGATTTGCACTGCAGACCTCTGTGTAGGGAGTGTTGACAATAGCATGACAACAGCAAGGTCGTTTGACTATTGTGTTTGTGCATGTTTGTGACGACTGACCCCGTTTAACAATCTTCATAGCTTTCATAGGGCTTGGGTGACCTAACTATTGACTGTCCCGCCCCGCCCTGGTTGAGTACCAGGACATTTTATTTTCTGAGTGGTTTTCTCGTTCGTATGATAGCATTCCATTGTTTCACACCGTTTAACCAGGGAGGTGTCAAATAGAATTTGACTATTTGACACCTCCCTGGTTTAACGTCTGGTTTTTACAATGTTTCCGGTTACAACCTCAAATGTACACAAGTGAACATGTTGTATGATGAAAATCAAACAAATAGGCCCCTATGTTGACAAACAGATTTCAATTTAGTGATTTATAGCGGAAAATACAGTCAAAATAGATTTTGAGTTCAGAAAAGTCTTGATAGGCCTATATTCAAACCATGGACTTATCAGACTGATAAGTGACCAGACCCGTAACTAGTAGGGGGAGGGGGAGGGGGGGGGGGGGGCCCAATCTGAAAATCTGATTTTTTTTTTGTACCAATGTACCTTTTTTGTTACTAATGTACCTTTTCCCATTGTGTAAAGCGTTTTTTCGGGCCGTTTTGGACTAAATCATGTCCCCCCTCCCCACCCCCCCCCCCCCCCCCCCCCCCCCCCCCCCCCCTCCCCGCTCTCAAAACTTTCTGAGATGACTAAAAAAAATTTGGGGGCAACCTTTTACGATTTTTTGGGTACCAATGTACCTTTTCCAAAAAATACGAACCCCCCTAAAAAAAATCCTGCTTACGGGCCTGTGATAAGTCCATGCCCGGGTCAAACTTCATTATTAAATATAAAAAGATGTGTAAAAATTTGAGATAATTATCCCGTATAATTATAGCATGGATTTTTATCAGACTGATGATAAGTCCATGATTGGCAGTAGTCAGTCAAATAATAAGTATTTTATTTACGTAGGTGCAAAAAAAAACCTTATTTCCAGGAAAATTGAGGGCGCACCCAGTGCCCCTTTAAATGAAAGAAGATAGATTTCAAGAGGTAGTGACTGATAAAAATGAATTTGTATCTCTTTCAAAGTGTTGGGAATATTTATTGTGCATTTCCATGTGTATCTGGCAACTCTTCCTAATAGTCTCTTTCTCACTTTTGTGCCCTCATACTCTATGCCAGTTTGTCCTTCGACGCACTTTCAATCAAAATATTAATTGCTTTTACATCTAATATATTACGTGCAGTATGAGACTATTTGGAAACCAGCGGAAAATAGGGAATGTACCATTTTCTGTTCTTTCATGAAAATACAGGAAGGGCCCAGAAGATTTCAATAATTTTCTTTGTAGGTCGATGACTTGCAAATTTATTTAGAGGCAACATTCGAGCATATCAGTAAAATCAAGGTTTCAGTCGTTTAGGTGGTGCTTGCTATTCGTGTTATGAATGATTAGGTGAATGATTTTCGTCTGTTTTGGTAAGTAACACATGTAACAAGACAAGGGCAAGGCCGGTTTTTTAAATTTTTCGTAAGCTTTTATTTTAGTAAGCTTATCTTATAACTTTTGTACAGTAATGTAAGCTTTATTTTAAATTCAGTCTTTCACTTGAGTCTTGAGCAATTCAGTTCAGTGCTACACATTTGGCAACTTATGGAAGTTACATAGACCAGTCCTAACTAACTAAATTCTGCCGTTTTATTAGTTTTTTCACGCCAGCGTAAACTTAAAGTTAAACACAGATAAGCATGTAAGTGCCAATTCCCATATCGACATTGTCCATTGAATGTATCGTAGGTAGACCCCTATTTTCTATACTATAATAATTCGAACAAAAAATTGTCGATTACAGCGTCATGATCCGAGAGCCTGCGATCATTACAAAGGTTGAGCGTGTCCTTGCATTCTGTGCATTCCAAAACAGTCGCAACGCGGCGTGGGGTCTTGTTGATTAGCCTCTTAGGGCCGCGATTGGTCAATTACATTTGTTTACAATACAAATATGTCACATCGTCAGGTTTTACTGTGCCCTTGCCATCGCGAATGATGCGGTTACGCACCAGTTGCATGGGACGCTGTGATCGACAAATATTTGTTTTGATATAGTCGTCGTCAGAGAACTACAGCACTTTTTAAAACCTCCAATGCATGTGATCTAGTTAATATGAGCGTGTGGGCGGCAAGGCCATTCATGACCCATAGATACCATCGCAGCAAATCGGATACCGTGCTGCTTCTCAAATCTCACTGCTCAAAGATGAAGCTGTTGTGGCGCTGTTCTACGATGCACTTCCATGTTTACGCTGTATGTGCAGTTGCTGTCACAGAAAAAAGTGCTGAACTTCTCTGACACCGACAATAGTCTAAGCCTATACTATAACTATAGTTAGCTACAAAAACAAGCATTGACTTCCTACGTCGTATTTGTTTCATAACAAAAAATAAATTTTCTGGTAGTTAAATTTAAGTTATCCTTACTTATAGAACTATACTTACGGATTATTTTGATACCATCGATGTAATTCTACGCTCACGAATTCTGGAGATTTTAGAGGTTTTTTAACGACTAAATAATTACCGTTCTTCAATGCCGTCGAGTTTGCTTGGTCCCTGCATCAATGGGCTCCACACAACTCATCCAAAAGGGATTCTGGGTACCGGGAATCAGCCTAATAAATAGGGGTCAATTCAGGGTCGATTAGACTAACTCTCCGTCGCCCTCTACGTCGCTATCTTGCAGGCTATATTTGTACAGCTTTTGTACGGTAATTTTGAAGACTTGGGGATGTACCTAGGGTCGATACGGAGAGTTCATATGAAATAGCGTTCTTCCGTTTGCACAGCGCATTAATTCCCTTTCTTGTATTTACGTAATGAAAACTGCATACCCAGGACCCTAATTTTACATAATTTGTCGTATTGGATGGTTTTAAATGTCAAATATGTTAGAACATTGTATAGTTTGGTAATAGACCATTTAAAATTGAGATCAGAAATCTTCGGAAAACAGGTCACGTGCGTTCTTCGGAATCTCACTAAAAGCAGCCTGGTGCCAACAATTTGGAACCAGGCTGTTGTTAACAGTTGATCGCATTCGTAAAATCGTAGTTATTTTGGTTGTCCGCCTAGGGATTTACTATGTTTGCATACACGCGTACACCCATGAGGAGTAAAACGTGGAACGAGACTAATTGAAAATATTCGGAACCAATCGTAAACTACCGCGAATTGATTTCCATCTTTGCTGACGACTTCTCCATTTCGCTGTGATTAGGGCCGATTTTATATCATTAATATTTCATTTTGAGTAGCATTTGTGGAGCTGAAAATGTATCTAGGATGCAATAACAGTACATAGCACATGTATAACCCAGGTAAGTGTATTCAAATGTTTTAGAAATAGGCAAACTAGAAACGAAAATCGCCAGCGTACGAACATATGCTTTCATTTCATAGCTCTCATACTGAGTCGTATCACGACGTATGAGAGCTATGAAACAGAGCTAAACTATAGTCAGATTTATAATTGAAGAGGTTTTTTGCAAAAGGGCCTACATCTACTTTGGCTCTTATTGAGAAAAAGTCAAAAAACTGTTATATTGAAGATGAGCAATTGAAAAACTGAATGGATTGTGAAAGAGGTACACTACATACTAATTTAAATTGAAATAAATTTCAAATGTGCTAGTTTTTAATTTTTTTTAAATCATGTTTACATTTTTTGAAAATTTGGATGTAGGCCCTTTTGCAACAGAACTTCATCTGATTGTACATAAAGAAAAAGATAACACACACAAAAAATCAGTTATTTTAATCATTTAAAAAAAAAAAGTTTGATATAGAAATGTATAGGCCTAGGTCACAATCATATGTTTCAAGGAAATAAAGTCATTTTTTTTCAAAAAGACCCACATCTCATTGTAAACAGCCATTGAAGTTGTTTGAAGTCCCGATTTAATTCTGGATACAGGCCCTTTTGCAACAAAACAACAATTTCAATGGACTGTTTTCAATGAGATGTGGGTCTTTTTGAAAAAAAATGACTTTGTTTCCTTGAAACGTATGATTTTTCCCTATACATTGTTATATCAAACTCACTTTTGAAAAAAATGCACCATAGCCCTTTTGCAACAAAGCTCTTCAATTGAGTAAACACATTGGAGCAGCGTATTGCCATCATTGCGTGAAGCGTTTTTGTGACTTGGCAAACTAAAAAAGAACTGTGATAAGTAAATAAAATAAAAACTTTAAAAAGTAAATCAAATCAAATTAATTTTAAAAATAAAATAGAACAGGAGTGTTTTTTTCATTGTCTATTAAAATAATCTTCTTATTTTCAGACTGACATAGCAAGCAGTTTGTTGTCATTATATTTTGTTTGCTTGTCCTTGTCCATACTGGACGTGTGGCATCATGTATAGCTTTGAAGGACAGTTTCGACGTCAACCCAAGGTATCACTGAGAGGGGCTAGCAAAAAGGTAAGTTGTGTGGCAGGGCTGTACTTTCGGCGCGAATCCGCGAATCGATTCGCGTGAAGATTCGCGTAAAATCACTTCCGCGTGAATCCAGGTGGATTCTCGCCAAAAAAAAAAAAAAAAACTTTTTAAATTTTTTTTAAATTTTTTTTTTCTTCTTCTTTTATTTTTCCAAGTTCAAAACAGGACATTAGATGACTGGCAAGTTGAAATTAAAGTGATGATTGTTCTTAACAATAGTACAATAAATGTTTAAAATGCGGAATTTAAATTCAGTAAAAAGGATTCTCGCAAAATTCCTCGGCGAGAATCCATTTGGATTCTCGCAGGATGTCGCGAAAGTACACCCCTGTGTGGGTTGTTTTCTGACAGTGGCTGTTTTATTCGATGCGCAAAACCTATTGGTAGGGAGGGATAGGGAAAATAAAAAAACACCTTTTGCTATAAAAAAAAACAAACCACTTTTTCATCCCACAGCACATTTTTTCAAAAGTTGTCTAAATTTAAAAAATAATGCCTTGTATTGACCAAAAATCAACACATTACATAACTGTAGAAATGTTTATTCTTTGTAGAAATGTTTAGTTTGAATTTAGTTTTGAATGAAAAATTATGGTTTTCACAATTAAGTAAGAAATGTGTAAACATGGAAAAGCGCGACATAGCTGGTCATTTGAGTTTTATTTTTAACGCTTTATAAATATGGCATAATTCTGTGCAAAAAAAGCATACTTTGTCTCAAAAAACACTTTTCCAAAATCAGACAGCAGCACATTGAGTGCTTTTAAAAAGAGCAAATTCCCTATCCCTTACTATTTAGTCCTCACATATAAATCTCTCCATCAACAAACACCGGACTATCTTGCAAACTTGCTCCATGTTCAGACTGGTCGCAGGTGTCTACGCTCCACCTCTTCTGCACCACATTTGGTTGAACCCAGAACTCACCTTATCACATTTGCTGATCGTGCCTTCTCATCCTACGCTCCTCGTCAATGGAACCGGCTTCCTGATCATATCAGAAATGCAGATTCCATCAACATATTTAAACGACTTTTAAAATGTCATCTTTTTGAACATGCTTTTGTAAAGTAGTTTTCTCTGTGGTACACTGTGCCAAAGCGCCTTAGTACAAGTTTCTTGGTTCTGGCGCTATATAAATTTCAGTGATTGATTGATCAGTGATTGATATTGGAGATGTTATAACATAACATTATTTTCATGATTAAGGCACAGGTCAAGCCTGGAAAAATGGGGCATTGAGGATGCCTCTTGCTAGAATTTCTTTTTATTTGGAGAGTTTTTGGTTATGAAAAGATATTAGGGGTTGACTGTAAAACCTAGGACTTCTTCTCTGCCTTCTATGGCTACCGGGAGCTACTTTTAGGGGAAAAAGTAGCTCCCGGTGAAAAAAACTGTTATTTTGACCCTTGAGTAATATGCACTACATAGGCCTGCTTGTCAGATCAAATCTTTTATTGTACTTGATGTTTTTGGCTGCTGGTAAAAAAATTGTTATTTTGACCCTTCGTCTTTGTTATACTAGGCCTAATAAAAAAAAATGTTTGTTTCCGGTAACATGCTGACAAAAAAGAGGGTCGGCCGGTCGGGAAATTTTTTTATTTTACAAAAAAATAATATTTTAGATTCACCATGTAAATTAATTGCAAAGCTTCCAAATTTTGACGACATCGCAATCTGAACGCCAACTTTCGAGGCAAATTTCATGAAAACGTGCAACTTTTTGGGAAATGTGGAACAAGATTTGGATGGTCTGCTCAGGGGGAGTCTAAGGGTGGGTGCGCCCCCCTCAGAGTTTTGAAGATTTTTGAAAAATCAACCCACGAATGACGCCATGCCATTTGGTGCACAATTTTCACACAAAATTGCCACACCACCCCGTACAATTTTGTTTTTTAGTGTTTCTAGTTAATCATATTCAAATCCACACGTACATTTTTAGTACAAGTCAATGTAGCATACTTGAAGGAGCTAAATTTAACATCTCTTATTTTAGATTTACACAACATACGTACAAATATGCACAAATCATGAACAAAAATAATTACCCTGAAATTGTATATTAAATCTAGAATATTAAATCATTATTCAGGTTTCGGCATTTTTATGTTGACACCAGGGGCGTACCGACCAGGGGGGCAGGGGGGGCAAGTTGCCCCCCCCCTGGCTCCAAATACCGGGACGCTAAATTTGCAATGCCGGGACGCTCAAAAATTTGCATAAAAAAAAATAGGACCTAGGCCTAAAACCCTGACGATTGGGCATTATTTGTTGCCTTTTTTTGTTTTTTGGACTGCGAAATTTTGTGACCGTGCGAAAATTTGTGACCGTGCGAAAAATTTGTGACCGTGCGAATTTTTTTGACCGTACAATTTTTTTTGACACTATCCCCCCCCCCCCCCCCCACACTTACGTGAAATTCACGAGGTGACTGACTGGGAAAAAAATTGGGGCAACCTTTTACGAAAATTTACGCCACTGTCGGGACGACATACTTCTGCCCCCCCTGGCTCACATGCCGCGGTACGCGCCTGGTTGACACTAGACCGCGATGTAGAGAAATCCATTTTAAGTTTGCGATAGCGGCGTGGTCGACCTCGTGGTCCAGATTCGCTCAGCGTTTTACACCGTTTAAATCATGCAAATTCACGCACAGAGTGTACATAGGTTTACATTGGAGGAAGGGAATTCCCCGAACATCACATGTGCGGTAAATATCTCACGATTCTTTGCTGAAACCCGATCCAATCTCTTCTGTGTAGGGGATAGGGGATAATCCGCTGCAGTGGAGCAACGTAAAACTGGGGATTTAATTTATTTTATTTATATTCGTACGGACGAACGGAAAGTAAACTTCAGAATTGTTGCAGAATTCATGGAAATGGGTACATTCAAATTGGACCTTCGGCAAAATGGGAATGTAAAACTAAATGGGAATGTAAAATTTGTATTCTCTCAATACATTTCCGTAAATTTGGACTGAAAAAATACGAACGGTAGGTAGAAAATAAATTTTATTTTTTCAAAATGTTGATAACATTTTGACGGTCGGCAGGTTTTAAGAGGGTGGTCGGGTTACCGGAAACAACAATTTATTTTTATTAGGCCCTACTGATCAACAACCCAATTAGGGACCAAGCGAGTGGGTGGTTGTGCGATCAAGTCTCAAGATGAGCGGGCGCTGGGTGATTTTTACCCCTCGGTCCTTCTGCCAAAGCCTCGGTAATGCTGAAAAATAAACAACCGAGCGCTGATATTTTGTCCAAACCAGGCCCGGGAAGCTTGCCTAAAACATCAAATTTCGCTTCAGCCTATTTAATAAAAAGTAGCTCCCAATTCTCAATAAATCTCCCTGATCCTTGTGTGCGATACTTGTAGTTAAATAAGTCCATTCTTGTGTTTTTCTTGATGATGAGCTTGGTTATTATGTTCTTAAATTGAGTTGGGCTTTCTTATTCGGTTGGGTTCAGGGGTCGGGGGCGTTTCAGTCTTTGATCGTTTGGGGGACAAAAGAGTGTTTGAAGACGTTTGTGCGGCACGATAGTGGTATTAGGAGTTTTGGTTTGTGTTTCTTGTAGAGCGTTGAGCCGGGCGCATAGTTCCTAACGGTTCATAACTCTATGTTGCAGAGAGTTATGAACCGTTAGGCTAGGTGACCCCCTATCGCCTTATGGAGGATGGATTATGGATCTAGGCGTTGAATTTGCCTCCTGGATGACAGGTTTTCCCATTTCATCCTTTGGATCTTTATTGTACTTAATGTTTTTTGCTTATCTTGTGACAGGAAGATACCTCTGTCCTGCTGCAGCGTAACCAGGAGGAACGACGTAAACGAGAGGTAAGGAATCAATTAAGGAAAGTGTCAACCCTTTTTGGCGCCAAATGTATCAAGCACTGTAACTTTTAAACTATAAATGTGATGTACATGAAAGTATACTTTTTGTAAATGAAATGAGTCAGAGAATCCATTTTTGGTATCAAATTTCACTTTTTTGGCGCCAACATTTTTCAGACAACCTAACCAAATCTGTTTTTGGTAAAAAAATCCAAAATGTCACCAAAATCATCTAAAGTCAATTATCTAAGAGCCTTTTTTTTTTTGGGGGGGGGCTTAACATTTTTTTATTTTTGGCACTTTTTGGTCAATATTTTTAAAACTAAACATTTTTTTAAAAGCCAAAAAAAAAAGTTTAAAAATGACAGTGCTTGATTAATTACATAAAAAAGGGTTGCCACTTCCCTTTTAACTCAATGACCTGGCTATCTAACAGGATACATGCTCTTGGTAGGTCAACATTTGGTCTTTTCTCCCCGCGTAGTGTGTTGAAAATGCTATATTTGTTTCCAAACTGTGCCAAAAAGATTCACCTAATTGCCACCTAAATTTCCTAGCGTTGCTGCAAAGGCTGGCTCCTCTCTCCATAGTGTCACGGAGTGAAATAAAATGAAAATGTGAAAAGCTGCAACCCGTTCATCAGAGGAGTGTAAATGCACTGCCATTGGTTGAGCGAACAATGGGCTTACTGGAGTGAAAACGTGTATGAATATCGGCCCTCACACAGGGAGCAAATTGAAATTTATATACACTGCGCTAAAAAAATTCTGAATAATTGGCAGCCACTCTATAGGACATAAACAAAGTGTATGACTTTCTCTTTTTGTGGTCTTGAGCTTCCACCAGATGGGGTTATTTATGTATAATGCCGAGCAATTGGTGTAGACTAATATTAAAGGTAGATGACCCGATCACATTTTCGTAATACAGAATTATTTCAAAACATACGGAGATTTTCATATCATATGAAAGCTCGTATTTTTCTTAGCATCATACTGAAATTTGACGGCCTAATTCGGTATAATGACAGAGAAATCGACGAAATAGCGTTGAATTACCGCGAATGGTGGTTACTACCGATATAGTTTGTGTACTACTCAATGGGTACAGTTCACAGCATCTTGTGAACCATAATAGCTATGCATCTCAAATTTTGGGACACGACGTTTTTAAGGATGACCTTTCATGTAGAATAGAAAACTTCAAGTTGAAAATCGGAACATCTACCTTTAATATAACCTGAAGCATCTATTGCAGTTATGTGTTATTTTTGTTGAGATACCTCATGATGTTAAAAGTTACTATCTGTAATAGCTGCCATATGTGAAACACTTTGGTGCACCATGGTGAAAATGCAACCTTACACATGACAGCCATTGTAGATAGGGTTTTTATGTATATAAAATATCGTCAGCCTGCTTCGATAAATGCCTAACTCATTTTTCTAGTTTTTAGAAAACAACAAAAATATGAAAAGTGAGTTACATGTAGGCAATTACCGAAGCAGGCTGACGATATGTTGAATAGCACCATGAATAGTGCAGGTTAATTCCAACAGGAGCAGTAACTGTTTGATAGAATTAGGTTGGGGATATACCTTTAAGTGAAATGTGGCTTGTTATACTAGTAGGCCTAATATGAATTAATATGACCCATTTTTATTTTTAAACATTTTACATCATTATTACAAACTGCCTAACTCACAAGGCTGACTTAGGCAGAATTGAAATTGTGCATTTATCAACACTTTTAATTGGTCAATGACTTAGGTATTATTACAGCACTAGATTTCGCGGTTCGTGGGTTAGGCGGTTCTCGGGTTGGGGGTTCATGGGATGTGTACTCTTACTCTTAAAATCCAGTTATCATAGGTGCCCTTAGTATTCCAGATACCCCATGATACAGGAACCCCATGTGCCATTAAATCCAGGTACGCTACCCAATGCACATATACTATCCATGTATTCAGTATGTGTTAGGCCTAGGGTTAGGGTTTTATGGGGTCTTATTTCAGCGGGTTTTTAGTTATAGAGTCGGCGGGAGGAGGGGTCTATCGTCATGATCATCTGTGCCCAGTCTTGAGAACTGTGCGTGCAATATCCGTAAGTTATTTTTCTGCCTATTGACATTACTTATTCCTCCATAGGCGCTAGGCAGGCCTAACGTATACTAAGTAATGTATTTATTTAAACCACGCGTGTTTGCGCACACCGATTTCCATGTAACATTCCCATTTATATAACAGATATCCCATGATTGGCCTAAGGACCTATCCGAATTGCTATAGTATTAAACTACAGCACTATAAAACACATGCACGCACGGCGGGAGAAGGGGTCTATCGTTATGATCATCTGTGCCCAGTCTTGAGAACTGTGCGTGCAATATCCTTGAGTTATTTTTCTACCTATTGACATTAAGTATTCCTCCATAGGCACAGTGGCGTGCGCAGAATATTGTGAGTGGGGGGGGGCACCTGGCCATGTATGAATTTCCCCGACTCAGATTCTTCTCAATTTCCCCGACATACCAACAACAAAATAGTAAAAAAAAGCCCCAATGTATTTTTTTATTTTATTTTATTTTATTTTTTTTTATTTTTTTTTTTATTTTTTTTTTTATTTTTGGGGGGGGGGGGGGGGGGGTGGTGAGGTCAACAAATTTTGCACGGTCAAAAAAAAAATCGCACAGTCAAAAAAGCAGCACAGTCAACAACTAATGGCAAATCCTCTGAGTTTTCATTCGTTTTCGCTATAACATTTTCCTTTATTTAGCCGACTGCTGCATACATTTGTCGACTTCATGTATAAATTTGCCGACTATTTGACTATTTGGGTCACACCTCCCTCACACACGTACCCTCTAGCGACGGCCTTGCCCCCGACTGACAGTAATTTCCCCCCGACTGATTTCAATAGCCCCCCCCCCCCCCCTTGCGCACGCTATTGCATAGGCATGTATTTAAACCACGCATGTTTTCGCACACTGATAATGATATACATGTAACATTCCCGTGATTGACCTAAGGGCCTATCCGAATTGCTATATTATTTTAATTTAAAAACTAACAACACTACACACTTGCACGCTCACGGTATGGGTTTGATTCCCGGCGCATATCCTGGCTGTATGATTGACTTCTTGTCCTCGTCTCCTCGTATGCCGTTTTGTAGGTCTACTGAACGGTTTTCACTGCGGAGACACGGTCCTTTTACCCTCCCATAAGACACAGTTTGCGCCACGAACGCGTACACATCTTACGGTCCACGTCATTACGCGTGCGCCGGCAATCGCATGCGCCATGTTTTGTTTATACGCGGTTGCGTGGCAATGGTTGCTACGTGGGGCGAAGATCCCTGCACATAGCGATTGCACGGAAAGATGGGCAGGAATCCGCGCTCGGAGTCATTGGACGGACGGACGGACAGACTCTCCAAAAATAGTATTATGATGTGCATAATGTAATGAAGTCATGATTTATGCAAACAGCAGGCCTTGAAATAAGAAATGAAAAGGGCAGGCAATTTGAAAGGGGCACCAACTTTATTCAAGGCCATTATGTACTTTTGAATGGAGTAAAAACAGCCAGAAATTGAGGGCATCAAGGCTACTAGGTGGGGCATCGAAGGCATTTGGGCATCGAAGGCAATTGCCTTCGATGCCTTCGATTAATTCAAGCCCTGGCAAAAGGTGAGTTAGGCAATTATCGAAGCAGGCTGATGATATAATATTTGACGTCTTTGTCAATACCACACAGGCTGAACGCAGGCGACAACGCAGCGCGATCATAGTCCAGTCCTTTGTGCGGGGTTCCCTCTGTAGACTGCATTTCAGGGCAGAAAAGAGGGCGCAATGGGACGAGAGAAGGAAACAGATGTCCGTGGCGGGCCACATGGCGGCTGGCGAGCTGATGGAACTGCAGAGAATTCTGTTGAGTTTCTACGACAACGTGAAGGATGCACAGCGATTGGTAAGATTTATTAAAATAATCAGAGAGTCGAAAATATGTGATATTTTTTATTCTTTTTGTGTGACTTTCACTCCCCCCCCCCCCCCCCCCCCCCCAGTTATCCTATTTTTCGAGAATCGTAATTAGATGATGAGCTCCAAAATTAGTTATCAAGAAGAAGAAAAAAATTGGTAAAAGTGTGAAAAATACCAATAAATTTAAAGGCACTTCTCGTCTCTTCTCTTTTTTCCTTTCCTTGTCATAATATCAAGTGATAGGGTGACAAATTATGTGGTTTTTTCAAGCCTAGCGCTGTTATATATTGTCAAAAGTGTCAATTTGTCTCAATATTGGCCACATTTCAGACACTCACAATGTCGATACTCACAATCACAAACGACACAAAATGCTGACACAACACCTTGCCCTTAATGGATACACACTTGAAATAACATATTATTAAAAGTTTAGCCACTGATTTGCAAAAGCATTTTTAGATCGTCAATCTACAGCCCCATCAACGTCAGTCGTCAGCCTCTCTATCTTTTAATATGTGCATGAGCAGTGTCTGTGCAATATTCTGTGCAATATATGTTTGACGACTGCAGGATTTAGTCAAAACCCTGAAGCAGCAACTCAAAATGGAGACTGACAAAAGTGACTATCTTGAATTTGCTGAGTTCACGATATATATTTATTCAACAAACAGAGATTTCTGAGTTCCTTGGAAGATTTTTGCGCCTCACCAGCATGTGATTTCATATGGAACGTCTCTAAAATGCATTGATTGTCGATAATTATCAATATGTCGCAAGTATTTTCTTCAGACATAATCGACACTCTAGTCAAGACTAATTCATTTTGCTTAAATCCTGTGCTTTTTACAGACATGGCTATGCCAAACGCTACTCAAACAACAGACCATTATTGTGGAACTAATAACACTACACAAGACAGCGTGGATGCACCAGACAAAAAAGCTTCTCAACCTTTGTTGCAAGTAAGTGGAATTGGCAGGCAGTGTCAACATGTGGTGTTACTTAAGGATAGGAGCGAGTCCCGAGAAATCCAAGTCCCGCCTGAAAATGTCTAGTCCCGGGAACAAAAATCCTGAATCCCAAAAATAAATGATTGACAATATTAATAAGCTTACTAAAAAAACCTTGTCGACTTATCAATGCAGATCGACAAGGGGATATTTTGTTGAGCTCATAACCAAGAATGAGAATTTGTTTAATTGTTTCTGAGTGTGAAAAGAAAATAGACAATTTGACTTTTTGGTTTTCAAAATCTTGGTTATACCTCGGATAATCGACAAGGAAAAACTGGTTATCCGCCAGTAAATTTGGTCATTTCGGGTGAACAGATTACCGCTATTTCGAACGCTGCTTGTAGCACTTTATCCTACTAGCTGAATAACTGATGAAATTCATGATTCTAAATACTGTAAAAGTGGAAATGTTCGCGCTCATAATCACAAAAAATAAAACAAGCAAAATTGTTCAAATTGTGCAAAGAGCGAAAATGTACACGCGCACAATTTTCCACTTTTACAATACACCAATACCATAGACCATTTCAAATTGAGATCGGAAATCTTCGGAAAAACAGGTCACGTGGAGTAGGTGCGTTGCGCGTTCTTCGCAACAATTGATCGCATTCACAGCATTGCCCTAGTTGATTGTCCGCCTATGTTTACACACACGCGTGCACACATGAGAAGTAAAACGTGGAACGAGACAAATTCGGACAAATTCCAAATGTATCGAGCAGACGGTAAAAAGTGAAAATATTACCCCAAATCTCTTTCATCTCACTCGTTTTTGTAACTGAAATGCCGCAACATAAACTTTGTGAAGGATACAATCTATCATCAACACCAGCGCAATATACCACACGGGCAGACGGGTGAAAAACACGTTGTTTTTCTCCGGCACATGGCCATGACCTGTCAGGAGCTGACAGGTCATGGAACCGAGTGTCAAACAATCGGCTAATCGGAAACATTCGGAACCGATCATATATTTTCGGATTTGAAATGGTCTATAACAAGATCTCACTCACATTGTGTCTGAATAATTTGATGATTTCAGCTTGCTGCATTCAGGTTCACAGGCTACCATGGCGATGCCACTCAGAATACTAGAAATCCTCACGGACACGTCAACGTACACAAAGAGCGGCAAGATCTCTGTTGAGGTGGCAACGGATGCAGTCTTAGAAATGTACAGTTTCTTGATCTCTAGAGGTAAGGCAATAGTTGGTGCACAAATGTGGTGCAGCACATCAAAAGGGGAGACTTTACAGCTGTGTGTTTTTCAAGATAGAGATGAAAACAGACAGAAAAAAATAAAGAAAAAAATAAGAATTTAGGAGTCATTTTCACTCGTAAAATCTGAATACCTTGGTCATTTTGATAAATTTGGTGTCATTTTGAAGCTTAGAAAATGGTCTGATAGCACACATAATAAATTCAAAATTGACTTCACTTGCCAAGTCCCTCCTTTGATGTGCTACATCACAAATTGTAAGACAATAAGTTTTCATGAAATGAGTTCCTAGATCCTATGAGAGTCGAGTAGCCGAGTGGTGATTTCAACTCATTAAATTACACTAAAATTGAATCGAAACTCAAAGTAATCAACGGGAGACAGTTCCTTCTGTTTATATTTTCTTCAATTCGTTTTACGTGTGATTTTCTCTTACAGAGTTTAAGATGTACTGATTTTAAATATTTCATTCATAAAACGCATTTGTTGTAAAAAGGCCTACTACTACCGGACTTACATTACTCTGCGATAATAAATTATAATCGTTTTTATTTGTACAATTCTACAGGTGTGTCAAAAAAAGTGTCTCATGAGGGAAAAAAATAATAAAAAATACATGCCATATTGGTGTTTTTTAAATAGTCTATTGGTAAGCCCTATTAGTCCTATCAAATACACTTTATCCATTAGATTTTACTCTTAATGCCCGTAATATGATCAATTCAGTATAACAAGAGTGCAAATCCCACTTATGCCACTTTTGAACAGGAATTGGATTTTCAACTGATAAAACTGCCTTTGAGATTCCAATGATGATTTATAGATTTATATGTATATATGATTTATTATTTATTCGTAGTTGGCGCCCTTACGTCAAAAGAGGGCCATGCTATCCAACTGAGCATGCTCAGAGCAATTAGTGCTCCGAAAACAAGCTAGTTATGTAGCCGAGACGAGAGTGATGTAGTTTTTCAATGTAGTTAACTTTGCACTAATTATAACAATTCTTCATACTTCTGAGCTGTTCAATATTTGACCTTATTACATTCGTGAAATAAACTTGAATGTATATACTATCTATTCCACTAGTTTGAAATGAAATGTTTGCTGGTAACCGACACTATCTAGGAAAATGTAGAAGTTCACAGTTCATTACATTGCAGTATAGTAAGAGATTGTATGTTTATCGGCGTGACATCGAGTATATTTACCTCTTTGACATAAAATCACCAATTACGAATAACGTCTATAGGACACATGATCAATGTATATAGTGTAAAATACATCTAATATTCAAATATAATAATGATAATAATAGATGGTTCTTGTAAGGCGCAAAAATCTTCCAAAGAACTCAGAGAGCGCAAAACATACATCAAACAAACCACAATTAATTCTGTGAATCAGGAAATGCCTGGCAGAAGAAATGTGGTTTTCATGAATAATATTGATGAAAATATGTTTTTCTGCTCAAATTGATCTAAATATCAACATGTACCAGTTTGATAATTATTGATTTTAAGGATTTTGTTCAATTACATACTAAATGTCGATTCTAAATAAAAGAGTTCTCTGCACATGAAAAGTGGCCAAAGCCGAATTTTACATGCCTGAGTAGATTTGCCGTAATTTGATAACGAAAGATCCAAAATGGATAGAGAAAATTCTTATGACACATTAAAGATTGCTGAACATGATTATTACTATCTATGTTCAATTGTTAAATTTTTAATGGCCTAAAAAAAAATCATATTTCACATTGGACACTTTTTTGACATGCCCTGTACTTTATTATCATAGATCGCAAACAAACAAAGAGAATAAAACTTATCATCATCAATAAGTTTATATTTTGATCGTTGCACCACGTTATATTTCAGGCTATTTCTCCACCCTGCGTTGCCTTATTAATGAGAGACTTCCACCGGGTATAGACTTGACCACTAGATCTCCAATGGCGGAGACAATATTACAACTTGTACTAAGACCTGTCACTTTGGCATCAAAAGCAGAGACACACGGCAATGCTAGGTAAGTACACGATAGACCTCCACTCAATGGCGGTAAAAAAACCTCCAAAAGGCTTCTTTCGTCACATCAACCAATAGCCCCATATTGGCATATCAATAGCCATTGTTTTGAAGCAGGGCTGGAACTTCAGATTTGTTTTCAACCAGCCAGTCAGGCAGGTAACTCACAAAAATACCTGTCCAACAGAAATTCCACAAGCCAGTGTAACTCACTTACACTGTGAGTTTGAGAAACTCACAGTGCTATTTCCAAGCCTGTTTTGAAGATTTAGATATTGAACAACACCAACTGCATTATAATTTATGATACTATAATCAGATTTATAATTGATCGAACACATTGGAGCAGCGTATTGCGTACATTGTGTGATGCACAACCATGAGCGTGATAATTTCGGGAGCGATCAACTTTTGTGGTGCGTGCGTGTTGTTCGTTCAATTATTAATTTGACTATAGTGTTTTCACATTATAAACACTCCATCTTGGTTCGTTTTCAGGAAAATCGTAATTTGCGCCCTCTGTCGGGAGCTCCTATCTCCAGCTTACACGGAACAGATCAGCGCTTTCCTCCTACCGGCAATAGCTCGGAGTAAGCCCGGCATAGCGGCCGATCACCTGTTGAGCGCCTTGGTGCCGCCCAATCATATACTAGAACAATCCGTCAATCATCTAGAGGTGGAGGCATCACCATGGTTACTGTATGCTACCATGACATTGGTTAGCCCTGTATTAAGTAAGTAGGAGATTTGTCTTATGCAGTTGTATTTTGGAAGGGGATCATTTTATGACTTGGGTGTAAATGAGATAGTGCTCTGTGCAATTCATAACTAGACAATGACCTGGAGATTTGTATTGAAAGCGATTTATAAGGTCTCAAAAACCCAGAATGTCTCAGGTAGGCTGGTCAGTCTGGTGTATGTTTTGTTTGTTTTGTTTGTTTTATCCAAAGATTTTGGGAATTTTAGTGAATATTCAGCAATTTCAAAATGTCAAAAAATAATTAATTATGATCTAAGATTAAAATGACAGCAGGTTCATAACACAATCTCGGCTTTAAGTGACTGGGTGACCTGTCACTTTCACCCAGAATTTGAATTGATATATTGTTGAATGCCAGCTCTGTTTGGGGGAATTTGAATGTTAATTTGAGGGGTAATCATATCATAGTCGGATATTCTAGAGCTGCTCCCTTAGGTCGCATTTCACTACGCTCGCAGCAAGGTATAAGTGCTACCCATGTCAAGGCTTGACGTTAGTGCGCGTATTTGCAGACGGGATTTTGACAATTCTGACGCCTTTTCAAACTTTAGGCATGTTTATTTTGCGTCCAGTTGGAAATGCAAATTCCCGAAACCTGTAAATAAAAATTCGAGAATTTTTGGTAAAAACAATAATGCAAATTTATATAGTGAAGATTCAATGGAAATGTGTTTATTTAGTCAAATCTTTGCATTTTCTTACACTTATGCTGGTTAAAATGTGATTTTCGCTGCAGATTTTCATTTCCGGGTTTACGTCCCGGCGAGCCGCCATTTTGGATTTAAGGTGAAACATGTCAGATGACATCGGACACAATTTTGACAATAGATAGCGCCCTAACAATCACCCTATGGACGCACACTTTTCCGTTTGGACGCAATTTGTTGCCACCTCGTCTGCAAACTTGCGTCAACTTTGAAGCACATTTTCAAACCTTAACAGAAAGCCTGCCCATGTCCTATGCAATGACATCCGGATAAGGATAGCAGCACTCATTCACAATTTATTATTTTATCATACAGGTACTCTAAGTTTGGAATCCATTCTGCAATATCTACACATTCTCAAGGTTCTGTTGCCTCTGATACCAGGGTTGCACACCATGGAAATGATGGAAGTAGACTCTGACGCAGACGAAGAAGAACAACATTTCAATGAGGATGCGGTAAGTTTCATCAGAGTCTAATCCTAATTACTAGGGGTCTTGATGACCTTAAAATGTGTAGTGTCTTTCTCTTGGCCCATCACATTCTAAAATAGTAGGATCATGTAACAATAGTCATTGCCATACTGCTACGGACAGAATTCAAGCTATTTCACTCGAGCGTGTTTTGTTATTGCGCGCGGAGCTGCTTTCAGATGCATGATTTGCAAACAAATATGCATGCATGCTTGTGATGATCTCACAATTGACGGGCGGAATTTTTTTGAAAGATCACATGTTAAGCTTTGAAATGATACCATGTTTAAGGTAATTGGACTTTGTAATCACAAGATATGATTTAAAGTGATAGTTGCTATAGACAAGGTGAAGCATTTTATTTTCTATTATTTTCTTTATATTTCACCAAATATATTGGCTTCTATCTCAAAACTGTGTTTGCCGACAACATGTCCTTTTTGATGTGACTGGTCACATTTATGCATGCCTCAGGTCAGGTCGGGCAGTCGGGCAGTTTTTTCTATTCTTTTTTCGTTCTTATTTTCCCTTGAAAATTACCATAAAACCAAAAAATTATTTTGCGTTTTTTTGACAATCAAAAACAAAAATTGGGTCTGTATTAATTTGCACATGAAATTTGTTTCCCACTGATTTTTAAAAAATGGGTCGGTCGGACCCGTACAACAGGGCTTCTTTTATTTTCGTCGCTTAATGAAGCGATGTGTCACATTTAATCAAACTCTCTAATACAAACTATGAAGTGGAATTCGTTATCTATAATAATCTCAAATGTAACTTCCTACCTCTCTTATATTCACCACAGCTGGACATAGTGTCTTCCCTATCCGAGATTCGTGAGCATTGCATACGCGAGATCAATTCCCCCACCCATGTGCAATGTCTCGTGTCGGCTGCCAGTCATCGGGCGCACAAGTCGCATGTACTTATCGCATTATGTAGTATCTGTCATTCGTTGATGGTGGAACATAGGTTACACGTACCAAGAACTAGGTAAGCTATTTTTTTCCCAAAAAAATAACAGCCATATATTTGTTTAAAATGATGAAAAAATTGAAGAAAAGTTAGATTTCTTTTGGAAAAATGTTTAAAATTTCCATCCATATTAATCTTTTGAAGATAAAAAATAAAATGAATGAATTTGAACAACATTTTGGGAAATTTAATTAAAAAAGAATGCTGTCTGCCAGTCACAGAGCACATGATGTCTCGTGTATTTATCGCATTATGTAGTATCTGTCATTTGTTAAAGGAGGTGTCCAGCAAGCATAACATTGTACATTATATGTTAGAAAAATAAGTATCGAGCACAAATTGCGTAATGATATAGAACAAAACATCATACTTATGACACAAGCAAATAAAAACTGCCATCTCTCAACATGCAATATTTAAAATTTGCGGCGATCGAAAGTCCCGAGGTCGATTTAAAAATTAAAATCTGCACTATTGCATTCATTCTATCTTGCAATATAATTTTTTTTAAGGCTGAACTTGTAAGGAACGAATCACTGATAATTTTAAAAGGAAAAAATAATAAAGCAACATATCGAGGGCTCAGAAACACAAGGCCTTATCTCCATTTTGACCATTTTGAGAAAAAGATTATTGAAGATTTTTAAATACATTGGGGAGATGGAGATGAGCCCTTGTGATACTGGCTATAACTTTCAAATTGGTTGTGTTATGGAGATAAGGATGTGTGTTACTGGAAAGAGAATTTCTTTCTGAAAATGTTGATACCAAAATCTCATTTTTGAAAAAATGGAGATGAGGCCTTGTGTTTCTGAGCCCTCAATATATTGATTTTGGTGGAATCAAAAATCTTTAAAAAACCTCTTCTGTTCATAATTAGATATGTTCAAAATATTGTTTCTTTCTACAGATTACTATACACATTAGCATTCAGTGAGCATTTCTTACGACATGTTTGGGCGACTATCAAATCTGTATCTACCATAGGAGTAACAGGGTATGTATCAAATATAAATTTCAGGCAGGCAACCAAAGCCTTGTTATAGGGCTGTCATTACATTAAATAACTTGACAAAAGTTAAGGGGGTATTTAACAAAAAAAATATAAAATTTATCAAGCAATGTAACTGTTGAACTAAAGTATAAAATGTCACTAAAAATTCTGATTTTTTTAAATGTTGACAAAAAATCCTTTTTTTGCTTAACATTTTTCGGACACCGTAGCAAATGTTTTTTTGTGGATGACGAAAAGACGTAACACTGTTGTTGTTACCAATTCTGATAATACTGATAAATTAGCGTCAAAGATAATAATTAATGAAGATTATGAGGTTGTTCCCCCCACCCCCTCCAAAACACTCGACCGCTGAGCAGTAGCCTTTGCCACTGCTACGTGTGTCTTGTTGGCTCTGACCTATGTCTTCATGTGCTGCAATTATTGCAGGGAACCAGCGTATATGCTACTTGCACTGTACAGATGGAACCAGTGAAATCGAGGCTCTCCCCTCTCACGCCACACTGGTTTCACACAGGTTTGTGCATCGCGTGACGCGGTTGGGCGCGCTGATAAGATGGCAAAACCTCGCTTTCAATTTAAAATGGCAATTGCGTGCAAGTAGCGTATTGTATCATGAACACTTATATGCATGTCTGAGAGCATTGTTGAGTATGTTTAGGTCTCTCATTCAGATTTTCTTTGTATATAAAGAGCAAATGTGAACAATAGCCCAACAACATTAACATGGTTAATTAACTGAGTGATTAGAAATCCAACTGGTAACTCTCTGCAAAGAGCTCTGATGGGCCAATCAATTGATTCACAGAGATTTAATACCAGGGGGAGATATGGAAGACAACTGGTTGATTAAATGATACATCAACACATTTGAATCACTGATTGTTTCAACAATTTCATTTCCTCTAGGTCCCAGAAGCCTCTCATACAGACCCTATCACAAGGCTTGGAAATATCCGTAGAAGACAGCCGACGAATCGTACCACTTCTGTCCGTATTCTGTTCCTTATTTGGTCATCTGCTATTGTCCCTCCACGATGCAGAATTCTATGGCGATGATGATGGTAAGTACAGTTTGTTTTAAAGCACTGCGACTGCAAGGCACTGTTTTGTTCTGCCTGTGGCGTTTACCTGAATCCAATCCTAAGAGCCGTTTACTCATTACCCCCACTTAATCCTGACGGGAAGCATATATTTTTCTCAACCTATAACCTGATAACTATTGAAGAACAAGTATTATTAACATTATTAATTGGATGCACTGATAGCCTCATGGTCATGTGTAATTTCTTATTCTGGGAATACTTTGAGCTATAATGAACTATGCCCCTGATCAGACCCATGTGTGGGGGGGGGGGGGGGGGGAGGCGGACCGTCAACCCGATACAACCTTGAGTAATGTATCATACCCCTAACTCAATCTGGCCTGTAAATTTGTTTTAAAATTTGTAATGACCCTTGCGAATAATTTCGGACCTATTGATCAAAAATGTTGTGGAATTCACACACCTTTTAGGTCATTAGTTGCAGATTTTCATCACAAACATAAACACACATATTGTAAGATATGGCACAAGTCAGGGTTTTAAACAAACAAACAAAAAGACATTTCAAAATAATAGATTCTAAAAAATCAGGGGAAACTTTCTATGCTAACTTGGCCTTTTACTACTTCCCAGGTCTGAATTCCAGTTGAGCCCAGTTGAATTGGTTTCATGGAAACCAGTTGAAAATCCAGTTAAACACAGTTCAAACCAGTTCAGATCCAGTTACAAAACAGTTCAAACCAGTTGGTTTTAATATGGAAAATGGACAGCTTCAACTGGTGTTTGATCTGGTTTTGAAACCCAGTTAAGATCCAGTTGAAAACAGTTAAAACCAGTTGGTTTAATATAGAAAATGGACGGCGTTTCAACTGGGATCATCTGGAATATAGACAGACCTGGGTTATCATTTCAAGAAATTTCAAATTTATACTCTCATTCTATGCAGGATCGGGTCATCGTAGCCTTATGCCATTCCAAATCACAGAGCTCGTCGAGATGAGCCTACTATTACGCAACGCCTGCATGGGCATGATAGAGCTAGCGCATCCAGAGACCAGGCCGATATTAGCAGACAACTACTTTGGGGCGATGAGTGGTGTAAATGACGACCGGAATGGGACTAGGGCGACAGATCAGAATGCAGAGATTGCAAAATGGATGCACCTGTTCAAGGTATGTTTACATTGGAACCGGGGGGGGGGGTACTCAGATACTTTTTTTGGTAGGGATGTGCCGCCTGCCAAATGTAAATTGACCCAAACATTTTCCAATTTTTCGGGGCAAAATGGACCCATATGTTTACCAGAGACCCATAATGTTCCTGCATATTTAACAGTTTTGGCTAAAATGTCTCTGAAAATGGCAAATTTAAGGACTTTAGAAAAGTGGTCACTCATTCACCAGACGAGACAGGTGGAAAATGGGTCCCTGTTTGGGAGCACATCCCTGTGACCTCATATCCACTACGTGCATCCCCCGGACATTGGACATGACCCAAGAAGCTGTATTATGAATCTAAAATATGACTTGGGTGAATACCTTGGATAGATTGAAGCCTGTTTTACGTGAGAAGACATTTGGGAAGCCGTCCGTCCTATATTACCAGTACAAAAATACTAACCTGTTCAATGTTTTGTTTTATATTTGCCAACAGGTGACAGCCTTATTAGTAAAGCAATTACACGACAGAGATATCAGGCGGCGATTCTGCAGTAACAATGAGCACTGGCTGGTCAAAAATGTACCATTATTTGTAGATAAGGTAAGCCCAAGAAAGCCTATGTGGCGTGTTAGACAATCATTTGTTATGCGATCAAGCAAAATAAGTCGAAAGTATCACATATTTAGTTTTCTACTTGATTCTAATGGCAATAACCCCTAACCCCAGTTAAGTGTTTTAAACCGGGATCACAATTTTCCAAGAAAAAACACCAACTAAATCGCCGGGAATCGATCCAGGGACCCTCCGGACTCCGGCCCTGTGTCCAGGCCTCAAATTTCGTCAATTTAGGGGCACGGCCACTTTGGCCTTAACAAAAACACATTTTGAAGGGCATCGAGGCCATGTTCTGGGGCACCAAGGCCAAACCAATATTGGAATGAAAGGGCACCAAGGCCATTTTATATTACATTATTTATACCATAATTTTACATGTAAACTTCACTAGGACTTTTATTAAATACTTTACAGCATGAAACGAGACAGTTTGTTTATTTTGTCAATCAACATATTTTAATACTGTATCATTGTCATGTTGTGAATTTGTGATGTTATAGGCTATATGTACGTTGCTGTTGGAAAGCAGAGCAGTGAGCAATTGCGTAGCTAGAGACAAGGTGGATACATGTTTAAAAACAACCATTAGATAGATGAAAACTTTACACCTCGAATGGACTGTCACATCGTCATTTTTGTAAAATTTTAAAGCACATTGCACCTTTCAAAATCGGATTGAACTTGGAATAATTTGATCAAAGTTCAGTTTATCGGAACCCCCAACCGCGAGCCAAAAGGGCATACGGCCACTGTTAAAAATAGGGCACGGCCATTATGGCCGTGATTTTTTTACTGATCCGAGGGCATCGCGGCAATGGCCGCGATGGCCGCGATGTAATTTGAGCCCTGCCTGTGTCCCAGCCACGGCCCTCAGCTACTCGTTCGCGCAGTGTATACGGCACTGCACTAACTATATAGGCTCGGTTGATTACGTCATCAAAAACCGTCGGCAAAGGCGCTTGGAGATGGGCTTAGGTGTAGCCTTTTTTTAGCACGGGGGGGGGGGGGGGGGGGGGGGGGCGGGGGTGGAGGGTTAAGAATGGACAAATAATTCCACAGATATGAGCAAATGAAGGGCTTTCAAACTGTTTGTTTGATTATATCTCAAATCAATATGTGTGACTTCTAACTCACTTTGATCGATCATATCGCATTTATTTACTTGCAATCAATTATTACTGCACTGAGAGTTGGCTACATCTGTACAAATGTGTACTGTCGCTACAAAAGGGTACATTTGTCCTTAAAATGCATTTTGAGATAGCGATGGAATTAAGCATGGAAAAACAAAGAAAATGAAGACAATTTTGGACAGCAGTATCCTATCTTAACCACATTTTAAGCATTCAAAAAGGTTCTTTTGTTGGCAATTTTTTCTTTGAGGGATAACTGCGCCCTTTTTGCAGCGGAATTTCCTGGCATATGAGAGAATTGTCATGTCATATCAGGAATCCCAGGAAAACAATTTGAATTCTCTTCTAGTCAGTTTCAACAGTGGCAAATGAGATTGGATCAAGACTATTCTTTTCTCTTGTCCAAGGGTAACAGCAAAATTGTTAACTTTATTTGTTGGAAGTGGCTCTTTTTACTTCATTCTTTTCTTCCATCTTTTCTAACTTTCATTTCATTCAGCCAGCATGCTTATATAGGCTTTGTAAGCCTGGCCCGAGCATTTTGCTTGAGCATGGTCCCTTCAGGACCCAAGCGTGTGTCCGTATGGACCGACCGTGTAAACAAACAAACAAACAAACAAACATCCTGTTCAAACTACACGTAGTCTTTATAAATCTGTATATAAAAATGATATGACCACTTAAGCCAGTCTTTGTTGTGCTAATGAATTATACTTGGGTTGTATGAATACCCTTTGAAGGAATATCATATTTGTGCACAAGTGTTCAACTATTAGGAAGCAGGATAAGCCATTATTCTGGAAAGCCATATTTATTCCCCAGCCCTTGATTCTGATCAATTGTCAAGTATGAAATTTAATTTTGGAACTTGAAATCTGGAATAAAGAATAACAATTTTGGGGGTTCGTGGAGAGACCTGATATGCCAAAATGCAAAACAGTAAAAATCAGCAAAGCGCAAAAAAATAATTGCGCAAAAATGACCACTTTTACAAGACCAATGTGTTCACTCTGTTCTGTTTTATATTGATACAGACCAAAGGGCAGAGAATCAACCATCCCCGCATGTTCAGACCACGACGTCTTCATTTCATGAGCACCAACATGGCAGTAGAAGATGATGAGAGACCGGTGTCGACGCAGGAAGCGAGACGGAACACTATCTTGGCGGAAATACCATTCGTTGTTCCTTTTGAAGATAGAGTGAAGGTGAGATGACACGACAAATGGGCATAATGGCAAAGATCAAATGCTAGAACTGGTCTTAGGCTCAGTAGGGTAAACCAAGTTCCTTCCTTCAACGAGATATCATTCTAAGGGTATAAACAAAGGTGCTGCGTTTTTAGCATACATGCCCGTGTTATCGTTCGCTTTTTGGCACCTACATACGCGAAATTGCCCCCGCGTTCTTCTATTTACTTAGCTTTGCTAAGTCACATCAATTGAAAGATATTTAATAAATCATGAGGTTTGAACCAAATTACTTATTCTCTGGACGTTGTCAAATTGTCTACAATTGGATAAATTTGATTAGTTGAATTAACAAATTATGACCTACAAATCTTAAATGGCATGTTTTGGTTCAAATATGATTTATATATACAGCATGTCCCAAAAAAACTGGGTTCAACAGTTTGCGACCTTATAACTAAAAAAGTAGGAAACACGGATAGTTTATATTTAAGGATATCCAATAAAATATACCTGACCTTAGTGTGGTAAATTCGGAGACCATTCCAATGTCAACTTTTTGAAATACAAAGATTTGAATAGAGCGTGGTCAGAACCCATTTGTCCCGATTTAAGTAATAAACCATCCGTGCGTTGCATGAAACTGTGTGCTATGTGCAGTATTCCCGGCATGGGGTTTATACTCCGAAGGAACTTAACAATAACTTGGACTATAACAAAGAACATTTTGTTTTAATGTTTATGTAAATAATGAACTTGTATTATTGCAATATGACCAAGATAATTTTGTTTACTGCCTTAGTCTTTGTAAAGAATGAATGCAAAGGCAAAACTTTGATAAAGTCACAACAATGCGCAATTGCAACACGTAGAGAGGTTCCTTGAAAAGTGGGACAAATGGGTTTTGACCACGCTCTAATAAAATCTTTGTATTTCAAAAAGTTTATATTGCATTAATCACAGAGTTTATCCAATTAAGGTCAAATATATTTTGTTTGATATTCCTAAATATGAACTATTCATGTTTCCTACTTTTTTAGTTATAAGCTCGCAAACTTTTGAACCCAGTTTTTTGGGACACGCTGTATATCAAATATGTAATTCAATATTTCTCTCTTCCTCAGATCTTTCATGATTGGATCTACAAAGACAGGGAGGAGATGCAGGGCGGTGACTTTGGCGGTTTTCTGCCCGGCAGGACGGTGGTCATAACGGTCAGGAGAAACTTCATCTATGAGGACGCCTACGATAGATTAAGACCAGAAAATGGTGAGCATCATAATACAAGACTTTCATACAATACTACTGATTATTTTCACCCAAATCAGAAAATTAATATCGAAGTTTTCTGGAAATTAATTAACTACTCACGAACAAAATGAGCGAATGTAAATTTTTCTAACATTTCAAAATATATTTAATTTTTTTGAAAAAATTCAGAAATTTTAGTTTTTAATATTGAATATTTTTGAAAACATTTAACAAATGTAGTATCCCCCCCCCCCCCCATGGGGGTTACTGACCTTATGTAGGGTCCATCTTCTCATAGATTAGTTTTGGGTTTTCTGTCTGTTGCCATACGTAACTAAAATCCATTTGTTGGTAACATTCTGATTGCTTAAAACAAAAAGGATGGACATCATGTGTACACAATCAAAGTTTATCATTATTAAATGACTGAAAAAATATCTTTCATTGCACACAGAACCAAACCTAAAAAAGAAACTCCGCGTAACGCTCAAAAACGCTCAGGGACTCGACGAGGCTGGCATAGACGGCGGCGGAATATTCCGGGAATTTCTCTCCCAGCTCCTGCGGACGGCCTTTGACCCCAACCGAGGATTCTTCCAATCTACCACAGATGAGCTGCTATATCCCAACCCCCATGCGGCAGTTCTGGTGGAAAACTTTGAAGATCATTACTATTTCATGGGCAGGATGCTAGGCAAAGTGAGTTGATTTTTTGTAAGACTTAGCCAATCAGAGACAATGTATGAACTGGTGCAAGGATGTTCAGCTTAAAAGACCTTAAGAATTTAGAAAGTTTACTTTGATTAGTTTAAATGATGACTTCATCATGTATTTAACCAATCAGAGATGCGGTTATGTGGTAGGGTGTGAATTCAGCTCAAATGAAGTAGATCTTGAAGTGGTAAAGGGGATTTAGAGATTAATTACCTCAGACTGGCAAATTATTGATTACTGGTAGTGGTAGTGCTAATTCACTGGTCGATGCCCAGGTTGTTGGATAGTCAGCCATGCGCATTGCTATGGGGTATCAATACGGCACACACACTTTACCTGTTAGTCATACTCTCCCCATGTTGAAAATGAAAATCAGACTTGACCTTACGTTTAGGATTGTAACTTCCTCATTAATCAACCATTCCTAGCGTGCAATATCTCAAATTAAAGAGGGGAAATTTCTCAACAACTTTATAATTTAATATGTTTATGTAGGAGTTTTAGAGTTATCAGCACATTTATTACCTGGACAGTTACTTATTGTGTTGACTATATTTTTGCCATGCTTACACTTGCTAATCAGTTCACCTTTTCTACATTAATCATAAGCAGGGACAGTTATGTCTGTGCATTAAAAATGTCACTTGCGTGTTTTGTGTCATATTATGTTGAATATTTTGGTTTCTTTTTTGTGTGCAGGTTTTGTATGAGAATCTGCTGGTTGAGTTACCGTTTGCTAGTTTCTTTCTGTCCAAACTTCTAAGTAGACATCTCAAGGTTGACATCCATCATTTGGCGTCGTTAGATCCACTTATGTACAAGTAAGTCATTTCATCATTAGTCAAATGACTAACCCTACCTTGACATCCATCATTTGGCATCTGTAGATCCATGTATGTACAAGTAAGTCAGTAATTGGTGATCGTTAGTCAAATGACTAACCCTACCTTGACATCTATCATTTAGCATCTTTAGATCCACTTATGTACAAGTAAGTCAGTAATTGGTTATCATTAGTCAAATGACTAACCCTATCTCAGTGAAATGATTGTTGACCAACCCTACAATTACGAAGACTGTCATGTTTTATCCATCATTTGGCGTTGTTAGATCCACTTATGTACAAGTAAGTCTGAAATTAGTTAAATGACTAACTGTCCCTTACTTAAACAACATATTTTACCCTATATTCTATTTGTCCATCACGAGACGGTGACGTAACTGTGTCATTCACTAATTGCAGTACATGCACTAACATGTGGAAAGGTGAAAGACACATACATGTGCGTAAATATTGCGCCTGTATAGTTACGTCACTGTCCGGAGGAAGGCAAATAGAGTATAGTCATATTATAGGGACCGTCGCACACTGTAGAGTTCTGACCAGTGGCATAGCTCGGTTTTTCAGATGGGGGGGGGGGGGGGCAACAAGTAACAGTGAACCGAAAAGGACTTTCAGGCTTGCCACCGAGTCAAAAATTTGAGGAGGGAGGGTGCCATCAAGTCAGAAACTTCAGAGGGGGACAACGTGCTGTCCCAAAATCGACAGTGCTAATGTCACGTACCGCCCTAAACATATATAATTCACGAGATATACCAGCAACATTTCGGAGCACCAGCCGGGAATTGAACCCAGGACCTTCCGATCAAATGTCTTAGCGCCAGTGTATAGACCAAAAGAGGACTTCCCCGTCAGGTCTATGACACTAACACACTTATATCTCGTGACAATACTCCCCCCCCCCAAACAAGGCACGTCCTCGGGCCGTAAATACAACTTAAATACACAACTAAATATGCTCCACAATCGGTGGGCCGCCCGGGTGTTAAGAAACACCAGGGGCCACCGCTGCCACCAATTTGTCACGTACCGCCCTAAACATATATATTTCACAAGATATACCAGCAACATTTCGGAGCACCAGCCGGGAATTGAACCCGGGACCTTCCGATCAAATGTCGAACACGCCAGTGTATAGACCAAAAGAGGACTTCCCCGTCAGGTCTATGACACTAACACACTTATATCTCGTGACACTAATCTCAACCGACACGACTTGAATATTGGGGTGGGGTGAGGGCAATCACCTCGTCTATTCATCATTAATCCAATGACTAACCTTAGTTACCTTATCCTCGAGAGTCACTAGTTATTTCACCAATCTTAAATTACCTTTTGTGTGTGCTTCTGTAGGAATCTTCTATTTCTCAAGAATTACGACGGCGATGTATCGGATCTGTCGTTAAATTTCACAGTGATGGACGACAACTTAGGAGAGAGCAAGGTCAGTCATCATTATACAGGGTGGCCCAGAATACAGGGTGGCCCAGAATGATTTATACCATGTTTGAAAAAAAAGGTTTAACATTTAAAATCAGGAGTGTGTCTAATTTTTGTACCTGCATGATAACGGCGGACATGTTTCCTTCTCATTCTGTTAAAGGTGTATGTTCCTATCACTTTTTGGAGCTATTTTTTTCACATCAAGATATTTGTATATCAGACGAATCCCCATATTGTTCTCATTATGTCTGTAAATCTAAGGGGCCAGAAATGTTCCATTTAGAAATTATAGGCTAAAATGTGGTGAATTACTGCTAAAGGTGGTTAACCACCCGCAAGTTTGTGTACTACTCAATGGGCAAATTTTGTGTGACCTTGTGCTTCTAAAATAAGAACCATTGGAGTTATGCAACACAAACTTTGGAATGCGACAAATTTAAGGATAAATAGAAAACATCCAGTTGAAAATCGGACCAGCAATCAATCAGAATCGGCGCTGATATTGATCGGATCTGAATCTGGCTTGGCAAAAATCCTCCGCTATTATCGTTCCAACGAACCGATCCAACATTTATTTTTTTTAATTAGAAAATTATTATTTACTTTCTAGAAACATCGCAAATCATGTGACTTAACTCAGGAATTTACAATTTACTTTCTAGAAACATTATCGTAAAATTGGGTTGATTTGATTAGTTTTTTACCATATTGTTTTGACATTGTTTTACCATTGTTTAAACATTGGTTTACCATTGTTTTAACATTGTTTTAACCTTGTAGGTGTACGAGTTAAAGCCGGGAGGAAGCAATATAACTGTGACAGCGTCCAATAGAATAGAGTACATACATCTCATGGCAGATTTTAGGCTAAATAAACAGGTAAGTCATTTATTTGTTTGTTTGGCGGTGTTTTTTTATTGGGGGGTTTGGCTTATCCAGTAGGTCCATGCAGACACATGCTTGGGTCCTGATAGGACTATAGTTCAGTCAGTTCCAAATTGGCAAAACTTGCTTACAGCGACTAATCGCGCAATATCGCAGTGTCATTGTATGCGTGACAAAATAGCGTTTATACAATTGGATTACTTTTGCGCGCGGATAGATAAAAACCTAATAATTCTCGCCAATTTGGAACTGATTGAACTATAGACGCAAGTAAAATGCTCCGGCCAGGTTGAAAATTAATCTATATTAAACATGTTGGCTATGTGAAATGAAAGTATGAAAAAGTGGACGAAAATACTCAAAAGTCAAACGAGCCACTCCGAACAATAAATCAGGGGAACAATTTTGCCCTCCGCCTTGTAGGACATGATAGGAAAGTCTTACTCCAATCTCAGTTTGCCGCATAGGTTTTAAAGAATAAAGAGAGCAAATAGTCTGATGAAAAGTCATACAGCAATAACCCTTACCCCCTATCCGGGTTTTTGACCGGGATTACAATTTTGGAAGAGAAAACTAAATCGTCGGGGACCGACCAGGAATCGATCCAGGGACCCTCGACACGTTGTCCTACCCACTAAGCAACGACCCTCGGCTACTCGTTCGTCGTACAGTATACCACGCTCACTATGTAGGCTCAGTTGATTACTTCATCGAAAACCGTCCACACATTAGTTGGAGATAGGCTTAGAAGAAGTCTTTTTTTTAGTACTCAGGGCCCCTAGGGTTAAGTTGACCTGTAAATAATAATAGTAGCATAGGTCACTGGCCCAACTGTAATGTAATAGGCCAGTGATCTCACACATACGCTACTTTTATAATGTTTCATCACCTCCCTCTTGTATCCCTTTGGGATCCTGTTGTGGCTTTGTCTGTGTGTTTGGTTGGGGCTCCCCCCTCTTAGGCGACACAAAAACATCTGTTCTACAGGCAAACAGACCTCAGGTAGGGGTGGTCAATCGGACATTTTTTGGGGGGTGGTTTTTTTTTCTTCTTCAAAAAATGGTTAATTTTCATCAATTTTCAAAAAATTTCAAAAAAATATATTGAAATTTCAAAAATGGACAAGATCGTTTCAAAAAATGTCTTTAATTTCTTTTTTAAAATTAAAAACCTGGGTTGGACGGGCTTGTAGAGAACAGGTGGAGGGTTTCGCCACTTAACCATTTGTAAATATTATGTGGAGCCCACTTGCTCATAGTAGGAGTTCATATGTTTATGTCCATTATGTGCTATTTTCTCTATAGATCCAGAGACACATAGTTGCGTTTCGCAATGGCCTAGCAGACGTGATAGACTTGGATTGGCTGCGTATGTTTGACCATCAGGAGTTACAAGTGCTTGTGTCTGGAGCTAGTATACCTATTGATGTAGCCGACATGAAAAGACATACTAACTATTCCGGTAAGTTGAAACCACATCTATAGGGTAGGGAAGTCAATATAGATTGTTGCCTTTCGCAATGGCCTAGCAGACGTGATAGACTTGGATTGGCTGCGTATGTTTGACCATCAGGAGTTACAAGTGCTCGTCTCTGGAGCTAGTATACCTATTGATGTAGCCGACATGAGAAGGCATACTAACTATTCCGGTAAGTTGAAACCACATCTATAGGGTAGGGAAGTCAATATAGATTGTTGCCTTTCGCAATGGCCTAGCAGACGTGATAGACTTGGATTGGCTGCGTATGTTTGACCATCAGGAGTTACAAGTACTTGTGTCTGGAGCTAGTATACCTATTGATGTAGCCGACATGAAAAGACATACTAACTATTCCGGTAAGTTGAAACTACGTCTATAGGGTAGGGAAGTCAATATAGATTGTTGCCTTTCGCAATGGCCTAGCAGACGTGATAGACTTGGATTGGCTGCGTATGTTTGACCATCAGGAGTTACAAGTGCTCGTCTCTGGAGCTAGTATACCTATTGATGTAGCCGACATGAGAAGGCATACTAACTATTCCGGTAAGTTGAAACCACATCTATAGGGTAGGGAAGTCAATATAGATTGTTGCCTTTCGCAATGGCCTAGCAGACGTGATAGACTTGGATTGGCTGCGTATGTTTGACCATCAGGAGTTACAAGTGCTTGTGTCTGGAGCTAGTATACCTATTGATGTAGCCGACATGAAAAGACATACTAACTATTCCGGTAAGTTGAAACTACATCTATAGGTACCGTATTATCCCTATTAAGCGCCCAGGGCGGTTAGCAAAGTCATTTTGGGTGGGCGCTTATTATATTACCTTTTTTTAAACTCAATTATCGTGGAGACTGTCGAATTCGGCAAGATTCCGAAGACATGGCGAAAAATGTTGTTGTACAGTGCTACGGTAATTGAGAAGGTGGGCGTTTATAAGGGATTGTTTGTTGGTAGTCATTGAGAAAAACGGGGGGGGGGGGGGGGGGGGTGGGCGCTTATAAGGGCATGGGCGCTTAATAGGGATAATACGGTAGTCCATAATGATTGTTGCCTTCTGCAACGTTCTATAATTAGTTGAATCATTTCTCGACCCGAGCATCGCGCTCGCATTCATCTGCGTCATTGTCTTTATCAAGTATTTTCCCCTTCCCAGTCCATAGTGTGATTCTCTTGTGCGATGTGGTCAGTGACGGCTGATTTGTGTTGCCCTGTCGTAGAATCTTTCTGTTGGCTCTCATGTGCTTTTTGTCCCTCTGGATAACAATTCGGTCAAACTCGCTTCCCTATTTGGAAATATGTCAAAAGTGCATTGACTTTATTGAAATAATTCATTGTTTAGGCGACAACATAAAACCCTGTTGTACAGGTCCGACCGACCCATTTTTCTTCATTTTGGGGAAATGTTTGCCAAATTTAGATTTAAAAAAAAAAAATGAAAATTTAGAAAAATGTGAAAAATTTCCCAAAAAGGGGGTGGAAGGGGGGATGCCCGACTGACCTGCCTGAAAGGTCAGTTTGCCCGTACAACAGGTTATTTTTTTGTCACCTAATGTAAATATTTGTGACCCATCACATCAAAACATACCTCTTAGGGTCTTGTTTTTTTAATTCTTTTATCCTATATCTGATTTTAACATCATCTAAACATGCAAAAATCGAGCTTTAAATTGATACCTCATAATTAAAATTTTGCCGAAGAGTCAGGAAATATGATGAACAGAAGCTAAGATTTCCTTTTGATTTATTTTTTATTTTTCAAGACATTTTACTTCACATTTCTGCCAGCCTGTAATGACATGTTTCTTTTGTGTGTTTATTCATAGGTGGATACACAGAGGACCATCCTGTCATCTTGAATTTCTGGGAAGCTGTCGGCGACATGAACGAGACACAAAAGCGCCAACTATTGAAATTTGTCACAAGCTGTTCCAGGCCGCCGTTATTAGGGTTTAAGGTGAGTAGAGGAATATGTGGGTCTTTGGTGGAAAAAATGACCAAAATATATTTAGAAACCAATCTGTGAATATTACGGTGTGAAAAACTGTCAACGTTTTATAGAACCACACTGTACATCAAGCATGTGCAACCTTTTGTACCAGCCGGGCCGCATTGTGATTTTGAGATGCATTCACGGGCCGCAGTGATTGTCAAACATTCCAAAACACATCCGAATACCCGCTTCTCTTCGCCATTTCAACCAGGGATTTTAACACGCAATCACAAGTTTGTTCCGATGAAAGGAATGCGCGTGTTGCGCGTGAAAATTTTCGACTTTACACTTATTCTTGCTATGAATGAGGTACATTTCTGCTTTAAACAAGTTTCTACCAAAACTAATTCCATTTGGGGTACAGATGCGAGCGTAGCGCGCGAAACAATTAGGTCTGTGCACTTTTGACCATTATAATTCCATGATTCCTCTTGCCAAATGAACCGACAGTGCCAATCTCAACCGACATGACAGTTGATATTGGGGAAATTTCCCCCTCGCCCCTCTGGTTACGCCACTGCGTCACCCTACTAATTATAAGGAAGCGACACCACTAAATCAATTCGCCATTAGTGTAACCTAGGGAGTTGCGGTTAAAACGGGCCGCATCAATGGGAATTTTGGGATTGCTTCGCGGGCCGCAGATTAGAGGCCGGCGGGCCGCATGCGGCCGTTGCACACGCTTGCTGTACATCATATTGTAAAAGTAAGGACCAAACAATCAAGTATAGTCTGATTCACTAACTCCCTACACTAAGAGTGGATGGTATCTACTAATCTGTCAATCACTAGGACCAAACTCAGTGCTATCTTCAATGACAGCATGACAGACACCCATGCTATCTTTAGGAGACAGCATGATGGACACCAGTGCTATCTTTAGTAGACAGCATGACAAACACCAGTGCTATCTTCAGTAGACAGCATGACAAACACCAGTACTATCTTCAGTAGACAGCACAACGAACACCAGTGCTATCTTCAGTAGACAGCATGACGAACACCAGTGCTATCTTAAGTAGACAGCATGACGAACACCAGTGCTATCTTCAGTAGACGACACGACGAACACCAGTGCTATCTTCAGTGACAGCACGACGAACACCAGTGCTATCTTCAGTGACAGCACGACGAACACCAGTGCTATCTTCAGTGACAGCACGACGAACACCAGTGCTATCTTCAGTGACAGCACGACGAACACCAGTGCTATCTTCAGTGACAGCACGACGAACACCAGTGCTATCTTCAGTGACAGCACGACGAACACCAGTGCTATCTTCAGTGACAGCATGACGAACACAAGCGCTATCTTCAGTGACAGCATGACGAACACAAGCGCTATCTTCAGTGACAGCATGACGAACACAAGTGCTATCTTCAGTGACAGCACGACGAACACCAGTGCTATCTTCAGTGGACAGCATGACGAACACAAGTGCTATCTTCAGTGACAGCACGACGAACACCAGTGCTATCTTCAGTGACAGCACGACGAACACCAGTGCTATCTTCAGTGGACAGCATGACGAACACAAGCGCTATCTTCAGTGACAGCATGACGAACACAAGTGCTATCTTCAGTGGACAGCATGACGAACACAAGTGCTATCTTCAGTGGACAGCATGATGAACACCAGCGCTATCTTTAGTGACAGCACGATGAACACCAGTGCTATCTTCAGTAGACAGCACAACAAACACAAGTGCTATCTTTAGTAGACAGCATGACGAACACAAGTGCTATCTTTAGAAGACAGCACGATGAACACCAGTGCTATTTTCTGTAGACAGCATGACGAACACAAGTGCTATCTTCAGTAGACAGCATAACGAACACAAGTGCTATCTTTAGTAGACAGCATGACGAACACAAGTGCTATCTTTGGTAGACAGCACAACAAACACCCCTGCTAATTTATCTCTAGTAGACAGCACAACGAACGCATTCAGATATTGCAGAAAGTACGTAAGTGTCCTGTGCTGGTGTATGCCAACCAACATATGATGCAACACATCTGAGCTACAGGAAAATACATAAGTCTAATATCAGCTTTTTTTTCGGCTCATTCTTACCACTCTGCCTTGGGCCAAGGAAGAATCAAAATTCTTATATAGTGGGTGGGGTTTTGGATATCAGTATTAATCAAAATAAATCTGATGAAAAGCGTTATTTTTATGATAATTTTTTTTTTAAATATGAATGATACTAAAATATAGTTCTTAGCTGTTTTGCTATTAGCCTACTGTTGCCTGCGGCGCCAATACACAGCTCCAAATATGGTACAGCCTATTATGAGACCAACATAATATATTATAATAAACTATATTTTATTCTCTAATTGTTGTAGTGCCTATAAACCGAGGTATATTTTATCAAATTTGAGACTTTTTATGGGGGGGGGGGGGGGTAATTTTTTCTAAATGTTTCTAAATTTACCCAATTTCAAGAAAATACTGAAGAAAAAAAGCTCATCCAATTTTTTATCGCCTCATGGATATGGTTCCAAATTTCAGTGTTACAGGTTTTTTGTGCAAGGTACTGGAACAAATCTTAAACAATATTTAATTAATATCATTGTTATCATGTACTTACAGGAGTTATACCCCGCTTTCTGCATCCACTACGGAGGCAAAGAAGAGGAGCGTCTGCCGTCCGCCAGCACGTGCATGAACTTGCTCAAATTACCGGAATTTAACAACGGCGAAACGCTACGCACCAAACTACTCTATGCAATAGAATCAGAGGCTGGATTTGAGCTCAGCTAGTATTGCACGCTTGAACGTATAGACATAAAATGGAGAAGACGGAGTGGCCTGCCATTGCTGTTATTTTGTTAAGCTTACTGTTCACTGTTGGATCTCAGTCAGCAAACTTCGCTGGTCTGTCAAAACCTGCAGGAGCCCGGGGGAAAAGATTTCCTAAGCATGACATCCAATTGACACTAATTTCAACGCAAGTGAATACTCGTGATTGGTTTGCACACTAAATGTGGCCCCAGGTTTGGACATGCTCAATGAAGCTGAACGACCAGCAGGCATGGGGAGTTGCGTGGACTCAATTGTGACAACTATAAATTGTACCCAATGACAATTGCCATAGCATCAGCAAGAGTATACATCCATGATTGGTCCATGCGCCGTAAGTGAAGTCCAGGGTTGGACGTGCTGACTGACATTCAATGACCAACTTATGTGGGGTGTTCTGTCAGATTCTTTCCATGAGAATTATTATGGCGAGTTATAGACGCTGAATGGTTTGAATCCTCTCCCTGCATCATCTTTTTTTGGTACCCAACCATGATATTCATATGCAGCGATGGAAATACCCACATGATTTTCCTCCGGGGTATGGTAGGAACTACACACTTTGTGGACTTGGAATAATTCTAACCCTAACTTTTACAAAAGGAAATAAATCCTTGAGGGAATTAAGCCATGGACCTCTGCATTGTAAGGCGTGGGTCTTTACCACTAGACTAGCGAGGGTGAACTGGCCAAAACATGATTTCAATTACGGAATACTATTATGATCAGTGCGCACAATATAATTAATAGAGCTGCGACACATATGATCGTCAACCCCGGGTAGACAGTAATGTGGGTATTTCCACTACTGCATATTCATATATCAGAATTGTTGCTGTCTCTGCTCAATTGAGTCGCATATCTTGAATTTGATTTGAACTCAGTGGAGTTAGGTCACATTATCGAGATCAAAGTTTTCGGGAGATTTCCAGATTTTAGGAAATGATTTAGGAAAGAATATTACTCAGTTTCATTTAGGCTATATTAAAAAAATCTCAAAGCTCTTCAGTTTTTCAAAACCTAGTGCGGAGTGCTTTTTTTTTTTAAGGTTTTTTTTTAAATATAAAATATTGAAATCCTTGTAAAAGTGACCTTTTGATGTGTGATCAATGAAAAATCAGTGAAATGTTGGGATTTTTTTTTAAAAAGAAAAAAAAAGATTGTAAAGATTTTTGTTTTTCTAATGCGCATCAATAAACTAACGCGCAAATGATTTTTTTTTTAATTTAGCCTTATTTGACGCTTTTATGTGATGTTGTTTGTTTTTTACCAGAAGTAGGCCTGGTCTTTTGAATCAGTCCCTAGACCAATTGTATGGTCACATCTCATGCAAAATTATTCATTGAAATTAACCAAATTCAATAATGGAAATCCAAAACTCCAAACCAAATTGCTTTAAAAGAAGGTCACAAGTCCCAGCAGCCTCAATGATCTTCCGGCAGCTCATTTCGACCTGTAACTATTTTTTTATTTTAATGGAACCACGGTACAGCCTGCGACATTTCGTGTTCAATTCTCACGGCCCTAGCGCACATAATACTGGAGCGATTAGGGATTGAACAGCACCCACAAGAAGCTGGTGTCCTATTGAACAATTCCAATTGTTTCAAATGCTAATCTCTCCATTGTTTTAATTTTGAAAGAAGTAAGGGGTGTGAGCCCTTGCTGTGCTCGTTTTCCCCGACAAGCAAGACAAAACCAAGACAATGTGTAAGAAATGTGATGCTTTAATAACTCCATATTAAATGCGTCTTTATCAACGACTTTGTCAAAACAGTTAATCTTGTGTAGCATAGTGGCCATGCTCTAGGGCTCCCGGACGGAGGAATCGCGGATTCAATTACTCAACCAACCTATATCATTATATATTGCTGTGTTTTGGTAACATGCACATTCCAGCAAGAGTTCTTAGTTCACCTCACTGGATGTGAACAAAAGAAAAGCCCCTATCTATTATATATTTTGTAGTATTATGGGATAAACGCAGCACACAGCGCCTGGTTCAAACCTTGCTATTTCCCTGTATTGAGAGCTATGGAAGTGCGCACTCAATTTTCCTAGAAATTGGGTTTGTTGCACCAAAGTAATACTTAGGCATACGAACTACCATCTGAAACCGTTTACCTTAATAACTGATCAAAGTCATTTTCCTAATTCAACACTGTTGTTAATTAAAACAGTCATTTAATGATACGGATATTACTTAATGTTTATTTAAAAAGTTACACTTTAGGGCAATTTAACCATGCTTCACCATGCTTTCATGACATTACTTGATACACATTATATGCGGGGTTGTGTATGCATAGTTGCTTGGTTCTCCGTTAGTGACCTGCGCTTATTTGTGCGTACCAATAAAGGACGGCATTTGATTGGGTCGCACACAACACATATATTCATGAGGTTTTTAAACATTGGTATGTTTGTTGATTTTTTTTCAAAATGGCTCCTGGTTCTATAAAAAAAAAGGCCCCAGAGTCCCTCTTCAAACCTCAGGGCCAGGAACCACTTTCCATTTAAAAAAAAGGTAACTCCTTCTCAAAACCTGATTATTTGGAGGCTTGTTCAATGACGATTTACAAAGCAGGGAATATTAAAAAGAGGGGGACATTAAAAGACTTGAGTCAAAATGTTTATACAATAAAGCCAAAGCTTGAGTGGGAAATGAAATTGTTAGTTTTTGTAACTATTTGGTCAATGTTAAGGGAAGTGTCAACACTTAATATGAAATTTATCAAGCGCTCTAACTTTTGATTTATTAATGTGATATATATGAAAGTATACATTTTTGGAAAGGAAATGAGTCAGAGAATCCATTTGTGGTATCAAATTTCACTAAAAATGCTGACTTTAAATTTCTGACCACAAAATGACTTTTTTGGCTCAAAATGGTTTGGAGAACGTAACAAAATCAGTTTTTGGTACTTTATGGCCGAAATTGCACAAAAAACATCTAAAGACCCTTCTTTAGGATTTTTTTTTTTTTACATAATAATATACATCACCTTATTAGTTCAAAAGTTACAGCGCTTGATAAATGTCATCATAAAAGGGTTGACACCTCCCTTAAGGTGAATATTTGTGAGAATGAAAGCTGAAAGGGACAGAACTGATGCTCAAACTCAAAAAGGTCATCCCTCCCCCACTATTGTTCTTTTTTGCTATACTATAAAAAGTGCAAATAATATGTTTTTACTTACTTGGAATGAGAAGTTTATTATTGCAAATATGTATTTAAAGAAATGTGTATATGTATCATTATTAAATCAATAATAATATGATTAATATTATACCATATTATGGTCCAAAGTATTTATATTAGCAATTCAATTTTATCCATTCATTTTAATAATATGACATAAAAGAATATTTTGCAATTGTTATTATTATTATTATTATTATTATTATTATTATTATTATTATTATTATGGTAACAGTCCCTTTCCACATCAGTCTCCATATAAGTGTACCATATTATCCCTGTTAAGCACCCAGGACCTTATAAGCGCCCACCCCTGTTTTTCTCAGTGACTAACAACAAACAATCCCTTATAAGCGCCCACCTTTTCAAATGGTCAGCATCTTCAAATGACCACATTTTTCATTTAGTACATGAAATGGTCAGCCTCCTCAAATGACCAATTTTACATTTTCGTTAGTACGTCAAGAGGTCAGCCTTCTCAAATTACCACTTGTACATTGTATTTAGTACATCAAATGGTCAACATATTCAAATGACCATCAAATGGTCAGCATCTTCAAATGACCACTTGTACATTTTATTTAGTACAATAAATGAAAAGGTAACATAATAAGCGCCCACCCAAAATGACTTTGCTAACCGCCCTGGGCGCTGCTTAATAGGGATAATATGGTACTGTAATTAGGTGGCACACACAAAAACCTGTTCTACAGGCCCGACCGACCCATTTTTTTTAAAAAAAAAATTTTTAAATTGGAAATTTTTGGAATTTTTTTAAAAAATTATACATTTTTGGAAATGTTCTTAAAAAATTTGATTTTTTTTTGTTTGGATTTTTTTTAAATTCACCAAAATGTTCACAAAGAATTTGAAAAAGAAAAACAACAACAACCGACTGACCCTTAGGCGAGAAAGACAAAAACACATGTTTTTGGGGGGTTTTTTAGACATTTTTTTCTCAAATGATGTAAATAAAATAAAATCAATGATTTTTGGCCGAAAATCTGTTGAACAAATTTGATTACAATTTGTTTTAAAAATTCCCGATTTGTGCAAATTTTGGTGACATTTTAGGTAAAAATTATTTTTTACAAAATTAAAAACACACCAATAAACCTAAACCGTCCGACCCTACTTGACAGGTCCGTCCGCCCGTAAAACAGGTTGTTGTTTTTTCGTCGCCTTATTGAGAGGTTTGTTTCCGGTTGCCCGTAAAACGGGATGTTTATTCGTCGTGTTAAGGGGGCTGTCAAGTGTCAGAAATAGCTTCCGTAAAACTGCCGTAACTACGTAATTATTCATATATTCCATATACAAGTATACATTTTTTTGAAGGAAAGGGTTCAATAAATCTAACCATGAACATAAAATTGCTCTAAAAAGAACCATTTTGGAGAAAATCATAAAAAACGAGAATTTTGACCAGTCTTCAATTCGGACAAGGTAACCAAAAAAATATTTTCTGAAAATCTGTCCTTTTACGATTTTTGTAATCTTAAGAAAATTACCCGGGTTCCATTTTTTTTGTTTTTTGATATCTGAGATATTTTTTTATTTATTGACCAAATAAGGCAACAAAATGGGATTTTTAAATACAACAAACGTGAATTTCCACAAAATGATCCGAAAAATCGGGAAATAGGCCTAAAACAAAAAAACAAAAAATGGAACCGGGGGAAGATCATGGTTGTTGCGTTAAACTTACTTGCTGTCCATCAGATGCAGTTTGTATTGAGTTATCGTGTCTGTAAATCGTATTTTTACTCAAAAAGAACATAAAGAAATCAACCGATGAATATGAAAAGTGACAATACCGCCGTTTGATCATGGTTTACGGGGAAATACACGTATTTCAAATCCTGTTCTTTAGATATTGTGGGAAACATATAAATCCCCAACTTCGTGCAAAGTTTCATTACAAACCGTTCTTTTCTTGGTATCAAAATAACCTCAAATGTGTGTTAAAAAACACCTTTTCATGATGTCGAGTTTGAAAAAGAAGCCATACCATTTTATGCGCATTCGAAGTGCGTTCACAATTTCCGGGAAGCGTAACGCATTCAAGCGCGTGCGTTAATCGACAATGAGCGCAGACGCGCGCGGAATGTTTTGAGTTGGCAAAATAAATGGTGACGCGTGCGCGTTGAACCGGTTGACAAAGATTTAGACGCTCGTGTATTCATTTCTGTGCGCAACACTCTGCGGCTATTAATCATCAGAGTTTATCATTATAGGCCAGTGTAGTCGAGTCTTTATCAATGTGATCATTTAAAAATGCACCGTGGCGGGATTAGTGAGTAGTCTGGGTGTAAAAATCAACACCTATCCTAGATAAAGGACTTAGTAAAGGAGAGAGAAAAATTGGAAACAGAGAGAAAGCAAGAAATGGGATGAAGATTTAATTTAAGACCTGTCGTTTGGTAGGCTCTAGGCCTACATGTTTTCTCTTCTTCTACCTCAGATATTTAAAGAGACGGAATCGGGTAAGCTTCTGATTAACATGATTAATATGAGTCACGTCACGAATTGTAATTTCATCATAAATAGTAAAAGGCCACAACATGCCACCTGAACTTGATCCTCGTTATGCCAGCGCCACCGAAAAAGAAACTGAAATATATGTCCGATAGGTCTAATGTTTAATGAAGCAGGAAAATAAATTTAACGGTTTGTAAAATGACTATATGAATTGTCTATGGGTAAACTGTCAAGCGAACGAGTAACAGTAGCGTATCAGTTGAGTGTCCCCTCGACGGATTTGACCGACCGGGTAGAACAGCTCAAACTACCGGGCTAAAAGGTTTCATTTTCTGTAAATACAGTGGGTTGGGGGAGCAAGGGCCCCAATTTGAATCGGATGGGGTGGATTTTGAGAACACCCCACCCTCCCCGTTTTCAAATGTCGGACTCGGCGGCGGCGGCGGCAATCCTCAGCCTGTAAAGTTAAAGCCTACCGGGAAGATACCATTCCCCCCTCTGACAAGCGATCTCATCAGATACGCCACTGGCGGGTAATGGAGCACATTTCACAGTAGTTAAATGATGAGTATTTTCCATTAGAATGGACTTGGATCCTTTTAAAATTGATTTGAATTGCTATCTACCAAAGATAATTATTAAATAGTGATTGTTCAGTGTTACATAGCTATATTAAGCATTTCGGTTGGATCTCTTATAAAAGTAGTTTGCTATCTACTGAAGATAACAATGATAACGTTGAAAACACGGTCATTATTTAACAATTAGCTCTAGTGCTAGGCCTATATACAGTATTCGGTATTTCCATTACTGCATGGTTTTATTATTTATTGGCTATCCCTATGAATTGCCTTGTCACCTATACCTAGATTGAATTTTTTTTATTGAGAGGACACAAAAGTACAAGGATATCAAAGGTGCAACCACACATTTAATTAATCAGGCCTATTGTTTACATCTCATAACTTCGTGATAAACCAAACCGATGTTACCCTATTTTTTTATTTGGGTGGGTCCGAGGGGCAGAAATATAGAGCATCCTCTCCCACCATAATCCCATCCCTTCCACCTTTGCTTTCAGTCTAGAACATTCGGACGTTTCATTGATTCAAAATATGAATGATGGGCATTTAGCGATCGAAATGGGAAGATCTCTGTTCTTTGTTTAGTCCGAATTTCATTTGGAATGTTCCAGAATTTTATATTATTCAATTTAACTATGACATTTTAGGAGGATTTTATAGAAACATGACTTGTTTGGCCGTATAGGCCTACTTCTGGTTATCTTGGAACTTATTTTGTCTTATATGGCATGTCACCAACCAAACCGTAGGCCTAACAGCGGGGCCTTAGACCCGAACGCAACTGAATATATGAGCTTATAAAGTGGATAGTATATTAAAATACATGCCAGGAGAGGCTGTCCATCCCTGCTCTCCATGGCCCTATACACCCCCCAACTCCACATGTCGTGTGTTTGATTGCCGCGTGTGCAAATACATGTAGGGGAAGGTGGGGTAATGGCGGACGCGGGGTAATCGCGGACAGGGCTGTATCTAAAGGCAGGTGAAAGAAGGTGGTATTTTGCCACCCTATGATGTTAGGTGCCTCTCCATTGAAATCACACAAAACCTAAATGGGATGGTTGTCTCGCAAATTCTCGCGAGAATTACAAAAATCACTTTTTGGGCAAGTTGATATTTTGGTGCATTACTTTCTCTTTGAAACTGGTATTTCTACACTAAGGAAAACAAAGTCTTATTATTTTTTTATTTAATGTATGATACCTTCTGATAAAAAAGAAATTAATTCGGAGTCACAATGATGAGCATAATAATAAGAGAGGATGTGCCCATACATTGTACATGGATTGGGGTAATCCCGGACATGTACCGTTTCCATGGTAACCAATATGGGCGTGGTCAATTTAACATCATAAATCGGTAATAGTTGTTGACCATATAAATATGTGACATTGTTCTTTGATTTCTGCTACACTTTTAAAAAGGGTATTTTTTAACTCCCATTGAAAAATACGGTCCGGGATTACCCCCAGAGTGTGGGGTATGCCGGACGACGCCATTTTCTTTATTGCGTCGTAGCTTCGAATTTCAAAATGATGAGTTGATAAAACTTGATAAAAGGTAGAACCATCACAGTGCTTTGTGTGTACATGATTTTTATTGTTATATGACGTATTATATGTGTGTTATACCTCTCTGACAAAAGGTGTCCGCCATTACCCCACCTTCCCCTACTATACAAAGTTAGACTATTATGAGATAACCATGTGAACCATTTGATAGCATCGGCTCATCGGCCCGAGGATGCTTCTCCGATCATGCCCATGTAGGCCTAGGTAAAACGGCACTTATAATTGATATTATGTTTGATATAACTGAATGACAAATTAGTACACAGAGTTGAACTAACTGAGAACTAGCTAACTTAACAACGATACGAAGTAATAGGCCTACCATATTCAGTAATGACAATAAATAGATAAACAGGTAGACCTATTGGATGGACGGGTGGGTGGAACGGACTTGTACAACATCGAAAGGCCAAACAAAAACAAAACATTAACGTCTTCGGATAAAACCCGGTGTAAGTCTTTTTGATCTCCTTACAATGTTTCACTCCGATCATGGATTCAAAATCTTTCTCTGTCCTTTATTTTTTATCTTTTTTCCTTCTCTCTTTCCAAACTCCTTGACATTAACGATTGTGCTAAAGCCTTGTTTTACTAATAGGCCTACTTGCTTTCAGGCTCAGCCACACCCCGGCAAAAATGACGGTTTGATAAGTCGGGCCTCCGATGCGTAAACAATGCGTATGAACAAGCCCTCAATGATCACAATAAGGGATTTAAATCCTTCTAAATAGGCTTTTGGAATTTCAAAATTGAAAATTTCTTTGCATGTACTGATAGATAACACTCTGAAGTTTTGAAAAATGAAGAAAAGTGAAATTCCTGGAAAATACGAAATGACACTTGACAGCCCCCTTAAGGGGGGACTTAAGGAAGTTTTTGATTTGATTTTTTGAATTTTGTGAGTGCTGTAATTATTGAACTATTAATCAAATGTATATAAAAGTATACATTTTTGGAAAGGAAATGGATCAGAGAATCCAAATTTGGCGTCAATTTTGACCAAAAAAAGAGATTTTTTGAGAAAATCACAAAATTCACTTTTTTGACCCACATTTTTTTGAACAAAGCTAACAAAAAATAATTTTGAGTAAAAAATTGCCAAATCACTTTATAATGATGTTAAGACACTAATGAAGGGCCGATTTTTTTTTTTAAAAACCTAATCTAAGATTTTTGAAAATTTTGACCAAAAAGTGCCAAAAAACGTGAAAAATGGATTTTAAAAAAAAAATTACACTTTTTTGTCAAAATTTCAAAAAATATTGGATTAGATTATAAAAATTTAAAAAATTGTCCCTCCAGTAGTGTCTTAACATCATCATCACGTGATTTGGGCATTTTTAACTCAAAATTATGTTTGTTAGCTTTGTTCAAAAAAATTGGGTCAAAAAAGTGATTTTTTGTGATTTTCTCAAAAAATCAACATTTTTGGTCAAAATTGATGCCAAATTTGGATTCTCTGATCCATTTCCTTTCCAAAAATGTATACTTTTATATACATTTGAGCCATGGTTCAATAATTACAGCACTAACAAAATTCAACAAAAAACTTCCTTAAGTCCCCCCTTAAATGGACAATTTCATACTACTAATTGTCACACTTTTCAGGCTTCAGGACCAGTAATTCACACTATTTCCATCTATACCATGTTGTTAAACTTGTATACTACCAAACACATTTATGTCAGATATTCATACACTCTTAGTAGTGTCGAACCAATCAGAAAGCAAGAAACTAAAATACGCAGAGTGCACTGACATTGGAAAAGGGTATAGGTATGTGCCGCGCTGAAGACCCCCTTTTTCACCCTCTGCTGCTAGCTCTTATGACCCCCCTTTTTGAGCCTGCATCAGTTCTTAAGACCCCAATTTTATTTTGCGCTCCAAAGCCCCAATTCTTCGAAAATTTTACATTCCAAAACCAAAAAAACTATAGGCCAGTTCTCAAGACCTACTTTTTTGAAAAATTCAGTTCCTAAGACCCTATTTTTCGTCATAAAATCCACTCAGTACAGTTCTGTAGGCCCCCTTTTTGAGACCCTGGGCGGCACACCCCTACCCCAAAAAAAGTTGAGTGCCCCCCCCCCCCCCCCCCCCTACTCAATTCTTAAATTGTCTCATATAAATATCGCCGATCAAACTTTTGGGGGGCCTTATAATAGGTGTTTTGATTGAATTGCTTATACTATCCAAGATATTTCACCGGTATTGTGGATGACAGACTCACTGGTAGTGAGTTGCCATTTAATAAAAAGATGCAAAAGTAGAGACATGACCACTTTTATCTTTATATATTGTACATTTGATTTCTTTTATCATATAAAACTCTACTTTATTTCATCAATTCATTGTGAGTTAGAAATTTGTTGCATTAAGGCCAAAAAGGAAGAAAAAAGATCTGTCTCACATACCCTAGTGCGTGCTTGAGTATGTGGAGTCACTTTTGCCGCATAACCCAGCGCGAAGAGCTCAATTTTGATGGGGAAAACCAAATAATTGGCAAGTAAGGGGGCCCAAAAATACAACAAACAAAAAAATGTCAGCATTTAGTACCATAGCTATTTAGTAGTATAGCTATTTTTTTCTAAAAAAACACAAAAATGCATATCGCATAGCTATTTTTTCAAATATGTGTGAGACGGACCTTTTTTGTTTGGCCTTAAAATGTGTATTTTATTTTCTCTACTGCAAAGGACTATGTAAAAGAGTTCTAAATCACAATTGATCAACATCCATCGGGGGGGGGGGGGCAGTCAGGTATAAACTTGTAATCATCGGTATGGCAAGGGTGCTTTTTTCTACCACAACGCTGGCCCATGCTAAAGGTATCAAAATCGCTAAGGAGAGAAAGTCTGCTTGGACGTACAACCTATATTTATAATTAACAGTGACTTAATCTAGAAATATGTTATCTAAAAGTTAAAAAAGGACTTTAAACCGGTAGTTGTATCATAAGTTCAAAGCTCCACCTTGAGTCAATGTAATCAAAGATCGCAGTAGTCTAAAAGCAAATACCTGATGTGTACACAAAACAGAATTTGCCAGGAATAACAAGGGGGTTTACCCATCAACAATAATCAATTGAGTCATACACATTTAACCATACAGCAGACCGGTATGTTTAGTCAAAATTAGACTTTCAAATAATGTAAAAGTTTACATTTTCGGGCTAAAATCAGCAAGCGGGAAAATAAAAACGTGCCAATATATTCATGTATTGATAACATTTATTGAGTGTCAATTGAAAAAGAAAGTAATATTTGTATGCATGAAACTAGATCAAGTATTATTGTTCATGTCAGACGATACAATTACTATTGTATTGAAATTGACATTCTGCCAACAAATTGACAAACATTTGAATGGCATAAATCCAGCAAATGTACATGTTCATAAGGCGAGGGGAAAAAACCTGTTTTTATAGGCCCGACCGACACACTTCACAAATTATGTAAAATCTGCCGTTTTTTGACCAAAAAATCGTTTGATTTTTTTCTTCTTTCAAATTAAAAAAAAAAATCCTGATTTTTGCAGATTTTGGTGACATTTTTAGGTTTAAAAAAATTAAAATTAAACCCGACCACCGACCGACCGACCCTACTTGACAGGTCTGTCCGCCCGTAAAACAGGGTGTGTTTTTTTTTGTCGCCTGATTATAAAGTTAGTGGCTGTGTACATTGCCCGGAGGGACTTACATTAAGGTATGTGCCGCTCGAATGGGGTTTTGCATAATTTCCAACAATGGGGCATGATTTGTGCTGGAAAACCCAAATCGCAAAAATAAGACCATTTGTTTGTTTGTGTTTAGTAAAACACCCAACAAGTGGGTCAGCAAATCAAACCACCAGCTGCACATCCCGTCAAAAAATAATTTGAGTACCTCCCCCCTCCCCCTGCAAATTTCCCCTCACAGTTCACACATACATCGAGAATATTGATGTCATAATTATAATAAACTGTTGATGTTATCAGTATTTACCGTTCATATCTCATTGTATATGGAACTGTTAACACTTTTCATGCGGCTATTAGTTTTGCCAAATACAAAACAGATTATTCAGAAACCTTTCCCAAGTCTTATCTCAAGAATTACTGAACCATTACTACGTATATTTGTACTTACAGTCATCACAATAAGTAACTGACCAGGTAATAAACATGCTGATAACTCTAAAAGTATAACTCCTACATAAACATATTTAATTATGAAGTTGTTGAATTATTTCTTTTCTTGAATTTGAGATATAACACGCTAAGAATGGTTGATTAATGAGAAAGTTACGATCCCAGACGTTAGGGCAAGTCTGATTTTCATTTTAACATTTTCTTTTTCAACACGGGGACAGTACGACAGGTAAAGCGTGTGTGCCGTATTGATTAACCATAACAATGCCACCGGCCGACTATCCAACAACCAGGCCATCGACGGGTGAATTGGCACTACCACTACCAGTAATCAATAATTTGCCGGTCTGAGTCCCCGTGTTAAATTGAAAATGTGAAAATGAAAATCAGACTTGACAGTACATTTAGGATTGTGACTTCCTTAATAATCAGCCATTCTTAGCGTGTAATATCTCAAATTCAAGAAGACAAATTTCTCAACATGTTTATAATTTAATTTGTTTATGTAGGAGTCATACTTTTAGAGTTATCAGCACATTAATTACCTGGTCAGTTACTTATTGTGATGACTGTATTTTAATGTATTTGTCATGGTGATTCCAAATTCAAAATATGGTGATGAAAAATAATTTTGACATTTTTTAAACATTTTGTACAATTGTTTAATGTCGTCTGCAAACGACTGCCGGGTGGGAAGTGTTAAGATCTAGTTTTATGATTGCAAATGCAACATGCAAAATTCACATGAAAAGAAAAACTATAGAAGGTTATCTACTCAAATTATTATTTATTTATTTTTAATTTGATGAAGAGTCTGCAGCAAATGCCCTTTTTGACACAAATATGAAATTTCAAAAAGGAAAAACAAATTTTATGGAATTTGTAAAAACTTAAATACTTTATTGTACAATACAAACTTTCAACATGTGTAGCTGGCAGTATAGGGTAGCACATAACCTTGTACTGGCTGTCCCATTGTTTGCACTTTTGTTGTATGATTTTGACCCGATAATAACACGTTATTGACTTTTCAGGTCAAAAGCAAAACCCAGGAATTTACAATTATTTCATTGTAAATTTTGATCAAAGTAATATTTATGACTCATTCAAATGAACTTTTTTTGTGGATACAATTCTGTCTGACAATAAAATAAAAATCAACAATATTTGCATTCCATGCATTGACTGTTGTATTGACTGCTATTGAATATAGATGGCTGGTTTGGTTTAGTGTATGGTTTATTTATAATAATGGACACCCCCTTCCACACCGCAGGCAAGCTTTTGTTTGGCCGGCAATTAGCACGCATATCGGCAGGCAACAAAAGTTGCTGTGACATTACAGGTGACATCATCTATATGGGGTCTTAGCACCTTTTTTTGTCAGTTAAAAGAGCAATTTGTCATCTGGTTCCTTTTTGTCACAATTGGGTAGAATTATCTCACGTGGGGTAAATTACATATTATAAATAGACAAAGTTCTATACAATTTTAATAACATGTACAATCGATTTATCAAATGAACTTTCTGTTGTTGTGAAGTTCATTTGTTGTTGATGCGTTTATATTAGTGATTGGTATTGACCTTCAGCAGCCAGCGTTCGTGATAACTGGTGTCGCATCGCGAAATGCTCCACACTTTTGAAGTATTGCTATTCAATTACACAAATGTGTAGCTAAAAGTGCGATGCGAGAAGATTCCCTACTTGATATTTGATCACGTTCCATCAAAGCCAAACCTATTACTAGAAAAAAAAGTGCTATACAAAATTTGTGAATTGCTACACAAAACTAATAGTGCATCGCACTTTTTGCTACACAAAAAAAATGCTGGAAATTGAACGCTGTCAGCAGCACATCAGCAACATATTGAACAGGTATAGGTTAAGGGGGCTGTGCACCTTCAGGTACAACCTCCGTAAAACTGCCGTAACTTCTTTATTATTCATTGAATCTATATAAAAGTATACATTTTGTTGCAGAAAAGGGTTCAATGAATCCAACCATGATTATGAAATTGACCAATTTGGGAGAAAATTATAAAAAACACGTTTTTTGACCCATTTTAGGTTCATTTTAGATTTTTGCATCTTCACCCGCCCGACGTCAAAATTGTTATGCTATGGGCAGGTGAGCGGGTGCTATTTCCATTAATCCAACAGTACTGGCAAAATGTTTGAATACATCGCATAAACAACCCTGATGGATTTCTCCCTCGGATAACTGCTTCTAATCTCAGCTGCATGTTCTTTAGGTACCTCATCGCATTGGTTTTTGATTCCGCTGACGAAAAATGTGGATTAACTTCAGCACCCGGGGGGGGGGGGGGCAGTCAGGTATAATGTTGTAATCATCCGTGTGAACAAAAACGCGGAATATGGGTGCTTTTTTTTCGACCACAACGCGGGTCCGGGCGGACCTGTGCTAAGGGTATCAAAATCGTCAATTTCAGAGAATAAGGGTGTCTTTTTCAACATGAATCCGCTAAGGATTGCTTTGTGCGATAGTCATGTGTCATCAATAAGATAGCCATCAAAATGATTGGCCTGTAGCTCCGTAGGGATAAATTTACAAACAAAACTGAATCATGCACTTACTTTATATGTTCATGTCAGTCTAACCTCTGTCTTTAGGGCCTTATATCCTTTGTTTGAGTGCGATTCTTCGAGTTGTAATCCTTATTAAGTGTCACTTTTTCCTAAGAATCCGTTTTAAGGGTAGTTTGGACCGGGAGTTTGGATTCACACGGATGATTACAACTTTTATACATGAGTGCCCCCTCCCCCCGGGCTTCAGCAGCCCTATTTTGCTTTTATTCCCAGTCCAGATTATTTTTAGACAGCAGAATCTGTTTCATCATAATGTCCATCTCCCACGATTGATGATGGCGCCCAACACTACATCCTTCCGGGCGACTATCGAACAGCTTGTCGCAACAAGGCCAATACAACTTCTTTCTGTTCACGTCGCGTTCTTTTCCAACAGGCCATCTACTCCACTCTTTGAAGTGCATCGCGGGCAAGGGGTGAAATCGACAACTGTGATTGTCGTTCCGGTCCGCGGCCGGCGTGTACGCGCTGTGACACGAATAACACTCCAGTTCCACGTCCTTATTTGTAGTACCGAATTCATCAAAAGCAGCGGTCGCCGTGCCGACGCGGACGACGCGAAATATGGTCTCCTTCAGGTAACTGTTCTCGCGCCTCAGCTGCACGTTCTTTTGGGTAACCTCGTCGCAGCGTTGTTTGATTTTGGCAAGATTTTTCTCAGTGATCTCCAATCGTTTGCTTTTCTCTTCGAGATCAGTGACCACCGTCTCGCGCTCTTTATCGGACTCAGTACTTCTGTTGCGCCAGTCGTCTCTTTCCCGTCGAAAACATTCCTTATCGCTTTCAGCATCAACTTTCTCCTTCACGGCGCGATCTCTGTCCTCGCTTGTGATTTTCAACTGCTGCTTCAACTCTTCTAGTTTATGTTCAAGTTTTTTATCGGCTTCTTTGTACTCGGGATAACGCCGCTCTTTTTCAGCCTGCTCCCAAGCCGCCACCACCAGATCCTGAAGCTGCGCGTTCTCTTTCTCCAACTCCTTATTTTTGCCTTCTATCTCCTCGATATACTTGTCCGTTTTGCGCCTCAGCTCTTTCGTCCGAAATTCCTGCGGTATCTTCGCCAGCTCTTGCTGGACATCTAAAAGCTGTCTCAAAGTCATATCTTTCACCCTGTCGTAGACTTCCATTCTGGCTTCTATTGAGTCTACTCTGCGTATGAGATCATGTCCTTGAGGGTCGATGAAGCCACCAGGCTGATCACCACCACTAGTCCCACTGCGAAGATACGTCGCCTTCCCATCGTTCTCTTGGGAGAACACCCCTGTGGAAGAAGATGAAACAGTACGCGGCTGGAATTGGTCAACGTATGAAGCTCCGGGATACGCATCTGGATGGCGGTCCACTATGACCATACCGGGGTAATCATCTTCCACAGGTTCACGAGAATGCAGAGGTCCATATGCTGGTGTGCCTTCCTCTTCCTCCTCCGTTACTAGATGTTGATGATGGGGTCCTGCATCATCTAGACCCACCTGTTGTCTGGACAATGGTACTGGTTTTGGAAGGTCTTTAGAGGAAGGTTGGCACTTGTCTGGTGAAGCCATCAATTAACTGTGGAAAGTTAAAAAGCAAATAAAATCATCAATTAACTGCTGGAAGTTCAAAATAGTGATATATCATCAATTATCAGTGGAAAGTAAAAAAGAGATAAGAATCATCAATAAATTGTAGAAAGTTTAAAATGAAAGTAAAGCCATTAATTAATCGTGGAATGTTTAAAGAACTAGTAAAGCCATAACTATAACTGCGGGGAGTTCAAAAGAGAGTTATCAGTGGAAAGGTAATAAAAATTCCATTGAAATGGAATAGGTGCTGTCCAAAAAATAGAAGCATGTTTAATTATTTGCTGAAGCCTCTGTTTTATACTAAAATACCTCGGAAAGGGGGTATTTTACATAACTCAAAACAAAACAAAATAATGTAGTGTAAAAGTACTACAATGGTTTACTCTTTGAAAATCATCAATGTTTTATTCTGGAATGAGTACCAATTAGACAACCCCTGGAGATCTGTCCTTTAGTCAAACAAGATAAGCTATTATGTCTCTGTTGGGAGTATCATAACACCTCCCTGAACAAACATGGCAGCCTCCACTTATGTCTAGAAACACTTTTTTGTGTAAGTTATCACAATTACAGACCAATAGGTACTGCTGCGCAGCACAGCACCTAAAAAGAGATGGAAGTAATTAAATAACTGTGGAAAGTTAAAAATATAATTAAATTGATTAATTAATTGTGCAAAGTTAGAAAGAGATTCAAATTATTTAATTAACTGTGGAAAATTAAAAAGAGAATTAAATTGATTAATTAATTATGGAAAGTTAGAAAGAGATTAAAATCATTAAAGGCATATGTGATTTTTTTCCAGAGAGCGCCCTCTATTCATGATTTTTTTTAGAAAGTAGATTTTCTTGCAGATTTACATTTCTGATCATAAATCGTACATATTACAAGTTGCAGAGCGATACGATTCCTAATTACCTCACAATCATGGTTTTAGCCTGAATTTAGAGTGAAAATATAAACTGTCGTGTTAACCCAACAGTTTATTTTCACTCTAAAACCATGATTTTGAAGTAATTAAGAATCGTATCGCCCTGTAACTTGGAATGTATCAGAAATGTAAATCTGCAAGAAAATCTGCTTTCAATTATTTTTTCGATGTTGAGAGCGTTACCTGGAAAGATCACATAATATACCTTTAATTAACTGTGGAAAATTAAAAAGAAAACTGAATTTATTATTTAATTGTGGAAAGTTAAAAAGAGACAAATGAATCAATTACTTGTGGAAAGCGTAAAAGAGATTATATTGATTAATTAATTATGGAAAGTTAGAGTGAGATTAAAATCATCAATTAACTGTGGAATGTTAAAAGGAGAGAAAAGCCATATAAAAAGAGAATTGAATTGAAAGTTAGAAAGATATTAAATTAATTAATTAACGGTGGAAGGTTAAAGAAGAGAATTGAATGCATTAATTAATTAATTGTGGAAAGTTAAAAAGAGAATAAATAAATAAATGTTGGAAAGTTAGAAAGAGATTAAAGTCATTGATTAAGTGGAAAATTAAGAAGAGAAATGAATCTATTGTGGAAAGTTAGAAAGAGCTTAAATTAATTAATTAACTGGGGAAGGTTAAAGAAGAGAATTGAATGCATTAATTAATTGTGGAAAGTTAAAAAGAGCTTAAATTAATTAATTAATTTTGGAAAGTTAGAAAGAGATTAAAGTCATTAAGTGGAAAATTAAAAAGAAAAATGAATTTATTGTGGAAAGTTAGAAAGAGATTAATTTCATTAATTAACGGTGGAAGGTTAAAGAAGAGAATTGAATGCATTAATTAATTGTGGAAAGTTAAAAAGAGATTAAATTAATTGATTAATTTTGGAAAGTTAGAAAGAGATTAAAGTCATTGATTAAGTGGAAAATTAAAAAGAGAAATGAATTTATTGTGGAAAGTTAGAAAGAGATTAAATTAATTAACGGTGGAAAGTTAAAAAGGGAATTAAATTCATTCATTTATTGTGGAAAGTTAGAAAGTGATTAAATTATAAAGTATGTAATTGTGGAAAGTTAGAAAGAGATTAAAGCTATAATTAACTGGAAAATTAAAAAGAGAATTGAATTCATTAATTCATTGTGGAAAGTTAGAAAAAGTGGAAAATTAAAAGAGAAATGAATTTATTGCGGAAAGTGAAAGAGATTAAATTCTTTAATTAACTGATTAATTAATTGTGGAAAGTTAAATAGAGATTGAATTAATTAATTAATTGTGGAAAGTTAAAGAAGAGAATTGAATGCATTAATTAATTGTGGAAAGTTAAAAAGAGATTAGATTAATTAATTAATTAATTGTGGAAAGTTAGAAAGCCATGGAAAGTTGAAAAGATAATTAAATTCATTAATTATGCCTAATTGTGTAACGTCAAAGACAAAGAGAGATGATAAGAGATCAAAGTCATCAATTAATTAAAAAGAGAATTAATTTCATTAAATAACTGTGGAAAGTAAGAATGTGGAAAGTTAGAAAGATGTCAGTAATTGACTGTGGAAAGTTAGAAAGAGATTAAATTCATTAATTGATTACAAAGAGAATTAAAAGCATAACTGTGGAAAGATAGAAAGAGATTGTGAGACTGAGAAGTTTATACCAAAATGTTGATGGAGAGAACTGAATTTGATTGTACTTACATAATAATATTATATGAATGATAATTAGCCACTATTTTAAAACGCTATCTGCAAAAATCAGCTCATATAAATCACACGTTGAACCGCGTTCAGCAAATTACTCCACTTTCTTGATGTTGTTGATTGTGATGTTATTGGTTGTTTTGGTGGGTTTTTGACGACAGTACTACGTCTGTCACCCGCACTACGAACGGCAGAAATTGGCAAGAGACAAAAGGTGTAAAAACACTATCGACTTATAATTCCATCAACATGTAAACGGTAAATGTCAATATGGTGCTATATCAAATATAGAGCTTGCAATATAACCTGTTTACCTGGGTTTAACCCGGTGGCATACTCAGTGCTCAATTTTTGTTTATGTTCCAAAGTCTATTGTTTGAAAACGCAACTGAACCTGCCATTGAATAAAGGAACAATACAGACATTTCGCCCCGACCTTGGTGGTGTTGATCAATCAACATACTAATTTTAAGTGTGTAAAATATTAAAATAGTTAACAAAAGACTGACCCGAGAAACCATAGATCCTTGAAGAAACAGGGAATTCCCCGGCCTTTTACCGTCGTTCCATGACGTCATAGTATAGGGGAAGGTGGGGTAATGGCGGACACATTTTGTCAGAGAGGTATAACACACATATAATACGTCATATAACAATACAAATCATGTAAACACAAAGCACTGTGAAGGTTCTACCTGTTATCAAGTTTTTATCAACTCATCATTTTGAAATTCGAAGCTACGACGGAATAAAAAAAATGGCGTCGTCCGGCATTACCCCACACTCTGGGGGTAATCCCGGACGTTATTTATCAATGGCAGCCCTCTTTTTATTGGAATACAGCATTTCAATGGGAGTTAAAAAATACCCTTTTTAAAAGTGTAGCAGAAATCAAAGAACAATGTCACATATTTATATGGTCAACAACTATTACCGATTTATGATGTTAAATTGACCACGCCCATATTGGTTACCATGGAAACGGTACATGTCCGGGATTACCCCAATCCATGTACAATGTATGGGCACATCCTCTCTTATTATTATGCTTATCATTGTGACTCCGAATTCATTTCTTTTTTATCAGAAGGTATCATACATTACATAAAAAATAATAAGACTTTGT